>JAECUM010011441.1:0-59619 GCA_016617855.1 Megalonaias nervosa | reverse complement strand
TTTACCCAGATTATGATTATGATGGAAAATGCACTTGGAGGTGGATTTAAAAGAGAGCAGCTACGAACCCCCGATCCCCCTTTGTTTGCTAACTTAATTGAGTACCGAAATGAATTACAGGTTGGAATGACGTACCGTTTGAAAGCATCTGATTTCCATCGCCCTAGCTGGCGAATTTGACTGTCAGACAAGTCCTGCACCGCAACAATTGTCGCTGCTCCGATTCTAAAGCTATGACTCTTGAAGCATTTTGGATCAAAGTTGCAGAACTGCAGAGCAAGTTTTAGCTGTGTATTGAATTCTGCCCGAGTTATCGGTGCGTCTAAAGGCACATAAATATTGGACCTGGACCAGGATGTATCGCTGGAGATTTGAGACAGGACAAACTGCAGCAATATTGCTTTTATTAATTTTTAAAGTGAACTTCTGGCCCTGGCTATGTTTGAAGGTGTTGAATGTTAGAGAGATGGGATAGTGGTCAAGAGCCAACTGATCAGTGAGCAACAGATTAGGGTTATGGAGGCTAAGAGACTGCACTGTGATCTCCTCGATTCTCAGGAAGGCATGGAATGCCAAGGAAAACATTGCTCGAAATAGGAGCTCTTTGTACCAAGAAATTATAGTACGAGTTGTAGCGTGGATAAGTTTTTCTAAAATAGACTTGTCAATTGGCAATCTAGCATCACAAGAAACTTTATTCCTGTGGCATTCTTTCAGCAGTTTCTGTATTAGGAAAGAGTTTGTAGGGTCTGCATAATTATTGATTTTGTGTACAAAACCAATGGCAGATACATATGAGGATATTGTTACTGAGGCATAGTGCCTGTTAACCAGATGAGAAGTGAAAAGTGCCAAATTAGCCTGAGAAACTGGTATTGAGGTTTCCAAAGTATATTCTGCAGTGAAAGCTCGATATAGGTTCCAGTTCTGTCTGTATGCTGCTTTCAACATTTGTGTGAAGGTACTATCCAATAGAGTATCCAGTGTGTTTGTTAGTGAATCAAGTTGGGAAATGAGGGTATTGACACTGGTTCTGGGTCCGCATGTGGAGCCAAGGTCCGGAATCTGTGCACTTGCAATCGAGAAAGAGCATCAGCCAGAACATTATCCTTTCCCGGGATGGGACAGGTTTGAAATAGTATGTTGTATCTGAGGCATGCAAGGACCAGGTCTCTAACAAGGAACATAATGGCAGGGTTCTTTGAGGTTTGCTTATTTACAATATCAACCAATGCCTTGTTGTCAGTGTGAAAGTAAATGCAATTGTTCGCAAGTTGATGGGCCCAAATTTTGATGGCTAGAACACTTGGATATAGCTCAAGGAAAGTGATATCTTGCTCTTGCCATTCTTTATTCCATGTGCCATAGAACCATTTGCTGCCCAGCACACCGCCATAGCCAATTGTGCTGGATGCATCAGTGTGCAAATGAATGGCTTGCGAGTCCAGCCAGCGATCAGGGAGGAATAACGATTTACCATTGAATTCTCTCAGGAATGTGCACCACAGATGCAGATCAGCCCGAACCTCCCTCGTAATGCGTATGAAGTGATGTGGTTTCGACACACCCACTGTCAGATCAATCAACCGTCTCAAGAAAGCTCTGCCAGGCAGGACAACTGCACATGCAAAACTGAGTGTACCAATAATGGATTGGAGATTGTGGAACATCAGTTTGGGTTTTTGTAGGCAGCTTGTTATCAGACTGTAGCAGTTCTGGAGTTTATCTATGCGAAGTCTTACTTCCATCTTGACTGTATCCAGTTCATAGCCCAAAAAGGTCATTGTCGTACTGGGAAGAAAAGTTTTTTCCACAGATATGGGAATACCAATATCTGCACAAAGAATTAAGAATTGGCGTAATTTGTCCTTACAGGTGTTTTAGTCTGATTCCAACAGCAGAAAGTCATCTAAAACATGTACCATGTGGCCAATGCCCAATTTGTGTGTTGCAACCCACTGTAATGCAGTGCTTAAATATTCAAAGATTCGACAACTAGAGCTACAGCCCATAGGAAGGTACTTGTCATAATAATATATGTCATTCCAAGTGAAACCAAACATACTGAGTCAGGCAAAGTGGAACAATTCTGAAGGCACTAGCTATGTTTTGCCATAACACAACCTCTACTAAGTTTTTTGATGATTGTAATAGCGTGTTCCACTGCTTGATATTGAACAACACTCTTTTCCTGGGATATACCATCATTTATAGAAGACCCCTGAGGATGTGGTAAATGGTGAATCATGTGAAAAGTACCAGGTGTTTTCTTTGGAACTAAGCCAAGGGGTGATATTTGAAATAATGAGAAAGGGTGGCTCTTGAAAGGGCCCGCAAACCTGTCAGCATCAAGTTCTTTGTCTATTTTGTCTTCAACAATCTCTGGATTTTATATGGCTGATTTTAGATTATGAGTTTGAATAGGTGACAGAGAACCCTCATGCCCCACATCAAATCCCAATGTAAATCCATGTATCAAGAAATGTATCTTGTCAGTATTTTACAATTTCAACCAATGTTGTAACCTGTTAGCTTTAACAGGAGTAGGAAGCCTACTGTTTTCGCAGGACCCCTTTCCCTTGCTGGCTGTGTTGTAGAGAGTTTGCTGTTGGTCCCTGGGACTCCGTAGGTTTATAGCTACCACGAAAGGGCCGCACGCTGTGAGGTCCCGCCTGTTTTGGGGCATATTTTGGCAACAATTGGAACGGATGTTGAATGGCAGTTTGCATTTGGTGAAGGGATGAGCTTCCAAGCAATTGAAACAATTATGCTGGTATTTACATGCTAGCCCCGCAGAACAATGCAGCCCCCTGTGGTGGTTAAAGCAGGCCCCTTTTCAAGGGGTTCAATTTTGAGACTGAGGATGGTAATGTGGCAGTGCTGGTGGCCGTCCTGTCACCCATGCTTTCAAGAACAGATCGCAAGTAAAGTTCAAGGTGGGTGGAACCCCACTTTGCCTCTCCCCTTTGTATCATGAGTCGAAACTGCTCATCGTAGTATCTCCAATGAGCCCTGCGCTCAGCCAGCTTCATGACGACTTCCATGTGGTGAGATAGTACAGTGCTCATCATGGGGGATTTCATGCATATTATTGTAGCAAATCTGTTCCATGCTGTCAACCAATGAGTGATGGAGAGCGGGGACTTCTTGGCCATGGGTACTAGGTTCAATTCAGATGTATTTGGTGTGATATCGAACTGTAATATATATGTATTGTCCGTGGATGTGGAAAGGAGAGTTTGAAAATTTATGTATGTCCCAGCCCAAATATGCTGCTTAATTTTGTCAGGCACAGAGACAGTTATATCAATTGATGTGCTTACAAAGTTGGATTGACTGTGTGAGTTCAAGGTAGTAATACGTGTTAATAAATCACTTACCTATACCTGTATGAGCGAGTCCTGTTAAGGCTGAGGTAGCCTGTGCAATGCTTCCCCCGACTGCCTGTTGAACATTGCTTTCTGTCTGGGCGCTGGAGGAGGCAGGTGACCCTTGTTCCGTCTCCCGCGTGGACATGGCAGGTTGTTGCAGATGAGTAGTTCCATGCAGCATCTCCAAGATGTGGTCCAACTTTCTGTCCACTTGAGCGGTGATGACTGGTGTAATCTGCTGTACCACCTGTTGTGTTATCCGGTCAATGGTAGCTTGGTCGACTGTATGTGCTGCATATTTTGCTCCAGATTCATGATGCTGTTTATGGTGGTTAACTGACCGAATCTTTGAACTGATGGACTGAACCCTCTTGACAGTCTGCTTAACCCCTGCTGATGCTTTGCTCTTGGTGGCATGATCTGGTAAAGTTAGAAAAATAATGTGTTGAAGATAATAGTTAGAAACATGTAACATGAGTTCCCTGTATGTGTGCTGTGCACAAGGTATGTTATTATTTAGTGGAGGATACACTAACAAATTGTGATTGGCAAACTGATGTATGTATGGTTACCTGATATAAATTGTTATTTTTTGTTTTTAGTTTAGTACATAGCATGCTTACATGGTAAGTTATAACGGGTGTGATCAATTGTTCCTTAGCAAAATGACATATGTATAGAAGGTGGCGGTCCGATATGCAACCGGACCTCTTATCAGGCCAAGAGGCTGATACAAAAGTGCAGAAAAAAAGAGGACAGGTACGGGACCTGGCCTGTTATCTCCCAAAGTCGACAGATAACAAAAGACGAAAAAGAGGACAGGTACTGGACCTGGCCTGTTATCTCCCAAGATGGGCAGATAACAAAAGAAATTTGAACATGTTCTGGGAAGCCACTCACATAAGACCACTTGTGAATAATAAATAAGAACAAGGATACCTTGGTATATGATCACTAATGGTGGAGGGGGGAGAAACACCAACATTATTACAGTGACCCCCTATTATGTAGGCCAGACTGGCTTGCCAGGAACAAATCCAAAAGAATCAGGTACGGGACCTAACCCAGTGCCTCCACAATGGCAGACACTAAGGATGTTTACCAAAAACAAAGGAACAGGTACAGGACCTGGCCTGATATCCCCCTTTGTGGGCAGATACAACTGAAATCGAAAAGCGAAATTAGTACAAGAGCTAGCCTAGCCAAGCTATTGTTCAATGTTTATGCGTTAGTTTATAACATGCATTGAGAAGAGCTCTCCGAAGTGACTTATAAAGGTGCCACTGTCCTTTAGGGGAAAAATGAATGCCATCTGAACGAGATTTCTCCTTGACCTGAGGTCCATCAAAGGCAAATTTGTTATTATGATCCAAAAATGTTAAGCAGACACTTCAGATCGTACAATATCATTGACCTCCTTGCTAAGCGACAATACATATCCTTGTAGTTTCTATCGGCTGCTTCATTTTAATGGTTATGTATTCCCGCGACCCCAACTTGGTGTAACGTTGCCGGGAATCTAGGCATGAGCTGACAAAGAAGGATATGTTTAACACCATATTTTGTATGTAAAAGCGTAGCAAATGCGACCATCTTATGTGCAATTACCTCTGGCGATGTATCGGCGTTTACATCGTTGTCCCCGATAAATAGAACTACAATATCGGGGCTTCTTAAACGCACTTCGTTCATGTCATGGCGCAAAAACTTGTCGACTGTGGGCCCTCCGACCCCCTTAATGTTTACATTACAAACTTCCGTTATGTTGAAAGACGGAACGAGTCTAAGATCCATCCCGAACCTCAAACACCAATCTAACCATTTACAAAAAGAAATGACCCATAATAAGCGCTTTTGTCATTGTCTTTCCAAAAATAGACGATGGCTCTGTACAAAAAACCAAACTCTACTCACCTTCTCATTTCCAGAGTGCAAGCAAGATAATGATCCTTAAAATTATGAGGAATAATAATGCAAAGAGACAGGAACAAGTAAAGGGATCGCAAGGAAGAAAGAAAGAAAAATGTTAAATTTAAGCTTGCTAAAATACAACCCGTATCTCCAAGAATTCTTTGCAAGTGACGCTAAGACTGATGACCCATATATTCGTACGCCCTAAAACTATATCCCATTGGAACGAGTCACGTGACCCCATTCCTGGGTTTGTCGGCCACAGAGGGTCTCTATTGCTTTGTCTGCAGTGCCCAACAAGACCTATACACCCCTCATCACAAATATCCTTGTTCTGGCGCAAATAGTTTTGTACAAACTTTTGTTCTTAACCTAATCTGGAATATATATATATATATATATATATATATATATATATATATATATATATATATATATACTATATATATATATATATATATATATATATAATTTGAAAATCTTTGTACCGTTTTGTTTTAAAACACTAAATTTTGTCATAAAGTTTTACAACATGTCGAGCTTTATATCTAAAGCTTCTGCCGCTGGAGAAATAGTATATCGAACTGCACAACTTACCATCTCAAGGGATGCGTCAAGTGGCTCGTAATTTGTCCAGTTCCAATGAAACCTAAACGCATTCGGTAGTACTATATGCTAAGTCTCTTTTTCGAGTACTTTACATCCTGGGTTGGAATTTTATATATTAGCCATATCATCAATTTTTATATGTCAGGCATATGACCGAACTTTGTGTTTTAGCCATATGATCATTTTTTTTATATGTCGATCATATGACCAATCTTTGTATGTTAGCAATATGATCAATTTTTATATGTCTTTCATATGTCTAATCTTTGTATCGCAGTCATAAGATCAATTTTTGTATGTCTTTCATATGTCTAATCTTTGTATCGCAGTCATAAGATCAATTTTTGTATGTCTTTCATATGTCTAATCTTTGTATCGCAGTCATAAGATCAATTTTTGTATGTCTTTCATATGTCTAATCTTTGTATCGCAGTCATAAGATCAATTTTTGTGTGTTAGACATATGATCAGGTTTTCTATTTTAGCCATATGATAAATTCTCGTTTGACAGTCATAAGACCAATCTTTGTATGGTAGTCATAAGATCAATTTTGTTTTATTGCTTATATGCCGTTATTGTTTATACTTCTTGACATTATAACAGCCAGAACCCATAGGGATATTTATAGATTTTTCTCTTAAGGACCGTATATCCCAATATTGCAATTATTTTTGGCATGACCTGTAATCTTTGTCATGTTGATATGACTTTAACTGTAACATTAATTTCATGTCATTTATTTAATTATTGCAATGATATCTTCTAAACCCTTTTTGGGACTTTGCCTTTTAATAACCATATTCAGACACTAAAATGGTTTTCAAATTATGTAGAAACACAATTTTGGGGGATTCTAGATCAGAATTTCTTGATTCTAAATATAGTACACATAGTGACTGAGCTATAGAAGTCAGTTATTAACAGAGTAATTTCTACTCTGTAGTATTATACAAAGTTAAACATTGGGAAACCTATGATAGTAGCATTCCATTGTTGATTTGTTCTCTGCCTGTGCACTTTATAATATACATTTACCGTTTAATAGGAGGAATTATATATGATATCGTATGGTAGTTTTTGCAATTTTGAAGAACAAAAGTGGCTTAGTGCATTGCGCAGAAATATGCGGGCCTTCCAGTATATATATATATATATATATATATATATATATATATATATATATATATATATATATATATATATATATATATAGTGGAATATTGTAGTAATGTGTTTTTTGGCTCCGTATAAGACAAGGAAGCATATGCAAAATCAATATATCAGGATTTGATTAATTCCGTGGAAGTTTGAATGACATTGGAACACAGGATAAAACGTATGGGGATGTTTTTTAGTTTCCACTGTGACCGTATATCTTTGTGTGTTTGCTATTTGCACAAAACTCAATGGAGATAACGCAGTGTGACAAAAGAAACTCGGCTGTGTTTTCAATAGTTATCAAAATACTACTGGTTCAGTTCCAAACTGTCACTATGGACTATGGACCTGAGTGTGTAGTTTTGTTTTGAAAGGAATGAGTTGTCTAGAAATATTTTTGTATCCCTAAAGGATATTTCACATTTTGTGTTTCTTGAAAACGTTTAAGTGACCCATGACTCTCTACCACAGCGACTACTGTGATCTGCGGTACACAGGACAGCCTGTTTACAAACATCATTGTGTCCTTATCAGGTATGGTGACCTTAAGTATATCGTGTAATAAAATTTAGATCAGTGTGTGTGTGTGTGTGTGTGTGTGTGTGTGTGCAGCTGTTCGTGTGTAATAACGGGCATCATTTGATTACAAGAGTATATCAGTCACTATTCGCAAGCAATTGTGCAATTTGTAAAAAAGTTTATTTTATTACACAATCAAATGTGAAATAATCAATATTAATGGTTAAATAGTTTTCATATCTTTTCATTTTTCCAATGTGAAAAATATTTCGCAACGTTGTCGATGTTGACTTGTTTATATTAGGATTCTTTATGGAAATCAAATCCAAAACAGAATATTTTGAATGTGGATTTCATTGTTGAGGTTTGAGTAATATTGCTTAATAATGAAAGGGTGGACAGGATCTAGAGAATAAGAACATCAGAACACAATTTGGGAACCTGTCCAAATATTTGTGGACTGTATCATAAAATGATTTACTATCCATAAATGCAAATTGGCGCAGGCAATTGAAGTCGAGAGAGAAATGTACATATATAATATTTGAAACTTTGAGTACAGGTAACTCAATAACATTAAATTTATTAAATAGTTAATCAACTAATTACTTAATAAATCAATAACTTCAGAGAAATTGTTACCTAAAAGAACAATACAACATTTATAAAGACAGTCAGATAGATATACAGAGAAAAAATAATACAAGCAACAAAAGTTTTTTTAAATAACAAATAACCTGAATACTATTATGATTAAAAATCGAAAATAGAAACTATGAATATCTTGATTGTTTCCTTCTGATTAATTTATTAATTCTTCGAAAATGAGACTTGATTCATGCAAATACACTGCAAAGATTAATTATACTGATCCATTCCGTAAGGATAGAAAAAAAAAACCACTTGGAGGTGAGTAGCTATACATGTCAAAAGTAACATTTATGTATTTCTACAATCTAATTTTGATTTTCCGGGACTAGAATGTATTTGGCTGGAAATAACTAGGAATAAATTACTGATTGGAGGGCTGTACATTCCACCAAATAGTGAATAGTATGTTTGTAATCGTCTTGAATTAAGCATTGAGAGAACACAGAACACTAAACCAGACTATCAAGTTCTTATGGGAGATTTTAATGAAAATTGTCTCATTCCTAAGAATAAAATACTCAAACTTTGCCGCACTCTTGCAACCTACAGCAATTATACATTAAACGACACATTTTACAGAGTATACTAAGATTTTGATGGATTTAATAATTGTATTGGAATCCGAAATTGTATCTAGTGTTGGTGCCCTTGATCCATTTCACTCTAGCGGAGTCAGATATCATTGCCCTATATATGCCACCTTAAAATTTACTGCCAAAAAAATCGAGTACTATAAGAGAGTAATATGGTTATATTATGAAGGAGACGTCTACTTTATTAAATTCATTTCTTCATAATGTTCTGTGGGATGAAACATTTGAAACAAACGATTTTAATAATGTTGCTAAATTCTCAAGTCTTCTTTGGGATGCAGTAAGTTAACCCCGTTATTATTCGTGCTGAAGACCCACCATGAATGAAATCAGAAAACAAATTAGACACAGCATGCACCTTTTACGATCGAACACAATGCACACAAATCGCACAATACATGTTGTTATATCGTCAAAAAACAAACCAAAAACAATTATTAGTGAAATACGTGAATCTAATTATTTCCATAATCAGTGGTTGAGAGACAAAATTAAACCTTGTTCAGGTAATTCTTAGGAGTGGTTGAAATTTGATAAATACATCCAGGGAAATTCTAATAAGAGAGTTTGTGATTCATTGATTATAAACGGTTTTATGGTGACATATGATGGAGAGAAAGCTAAAATATTTACGATTTCGTTTGCGAACAGTCTAGAATTCAGATAGATACTATGATAGAACAAGACGTATATCTATTGCCGTAGCGGCTATCTCTAGCATCAGCATTAGTGAATTCGACTTACATAGCGTTATTATTGGCTTAAATCAATCCAAAGCGTGTGGTCCAGATTTATTGCATCCAAAGTTACTTACAAGAACTGCAACTTGAATTAGGTATCCACTGTATCGGATATATACTATTTCTCTTAAAACCTCAAGAGATCCATATTCTTGGAAATTAGCAAACGTGGTGCCAGTATATAAACAAATGTAGAACAAATATTTGAAGCTATAGCCCAATGTCGCTCCTTTGTATTTTATTCAAGGTGTTTGAAAAATGTGTCTACAAATATTCGCAGAATTAATTATATTGTCTAACATAACTTGATTGCACCGAATAAATCAAGCTTAACACCATGTGACTACAACAAATCAGTTACTAGATATTTATATTACGATCTTTTAACTCTAGATAATGGAAAGGAAGCTAGAACTATTTTCTTTGATATGAGTTGCTAAACAACGGATGTTCTTTGGACAATCATTGGTATCCAGCTTGTTAGGTAAGCTTGGCTCAATTAATTCTGCGCACACTTGGTTGCTTGTGATGTGCATTAGCAGCAAGTCAGTGTGGGTGTAGAGCATCTTGACCCTATGCTTGTACGTTCGTACATAAGCAGCTTCGACAAAACCAGCACGGACGATCTAACATAGAATGATTTTGTGAGCTTAAGTTTCGATTTTTACAGCAAACTGCAACTAGCCCACCAAAGAGATCGTTCGAGATTCGAATGCCGGATCAGCAATAAGCGATTGAAATATATCTTGTTCACTATGACAGATAATGTCAATTTGAATAAGTTTCCAAATATTCTACATCGTCATACCAAACACAGCATTGTTCTTAAGTTTGAAAAAGTCATTCTCAAAACCGATTTGTGTCTGCTGTGAGCAGATCCGTATTTATTTGTATATACGTTGCTGTCGAAATTCAAGCACTCGATGGATATTGGTTAAACGCATTCCCAATAGCAGGTACAACGGCAGATTTCTCACGTTTACAACATAATTGTGTTTCGTCCTTCTCCTTCGAACAAGTTTTATGCGTTCAGTATACTTGCGTACGGATTCATTCATGATTGTCCACTGATGCATGGACAAGTACGTACCAGGCGCCGACAAATCTTCTGGTGCCAGCGGTGCATCATGTAAATAGTACGGATGTTCTAGATCAACATGAAAGAAGCATCAGTGGTCGCTATTGCTGTACTCGTGTATGTGTTTTTGTCGGTCCACGTGTGTGAGATCAGTCGAGTGAAACCCTCCGACAGGTATCGGTTGTATAATTGCCCATTCGTAAATGGTATCAATATCCCGATGAAAGATGTAACTGTTAGGATCAGCTGGTTCACATCCGTCTATGTTTGGGTTGTTGACATGAGCGTATCTGTGATTTGCCACATGAATAACGCCATAAAATGAGCGCTCAATAAACATATGCTGGTCAATATTGGTGAGCAATTCCAACTCGATTTTTCTTTTGGACAAAACTGCATCCCAAGCCATTCCCATTGATTGAAAGTAATGTTCAGGACCTGACATGTATACTTGGATGGCAGTGTCACGAAATTACTCGGGCGCATCAGCGAGCAACAACACATCAGTGTGCAAATACAAACTGTGGTATTCTCCCATGGTTCTAGATTCGAATGCGGCCCAAATGCCGTTTGTGTGCTCGTAATTTTGTTCTAGAATACCTTCACGTGACAGCGACGAATGAAACACTTCGATCGGTGGTAAGTGAATTTCAGTAAAGTTATTCCAATCGCTTATGTACTCGTATGGCACATCTCTGCTCGTTAACATGTCAGTGTTTGAGTCGCTGTCACACTGAAGTTTTCCACCGCTAGATTACTCACTAACTCATCCAAGGACGAATTCAGAAATGTAACGAATCAATAAAATGCAGTTGACCAAGCATAAACATCATGTATTTTTCCGTATTGTTCGGAATAACACTTGTCGATGAGTCTGATGCCGTGGTCACTGCTTGCATAATCGAATGGCCATTATATCCACTCATGAAACACTGCAGCGAGTTTTGTTTGTTGGGGTAAATTCTCAATTGTAGATTACATGCGCTGTGTACATGCACTCTGCACGCGTCAGTGATGTGACAATGCTCACGGACTTTGGAACCAGAACTTCCAAATGCGGTAGAATTAAATGGACCATCACAGATCCACAATGAGTGTCTTAGTTATGTCAGCAGGTAAATAGAGTTGTGGTCGAATCGATTTCTCTGTAACCTCGGGTGATTTGAAAAAAACCTTTACCGAGTCCTTGCCACGATACCACATTGGTGGATAGGTTCAGTTTACCCGTACCATCTGACTACATCCTTGTAATGACTAAGCTGCATAACCAAATGCGTATTATGAACAATATTTTAATGTCTAAGGTACCGGAGTGTTGTAATACCGATGTGATTCCAAGAATAATATTTAATAACATTTGTCGAGAGAACTTGCTTGTATTGTATGTGTGTGGGATAATTGCCACTTGATTTTCTAATTCACCACTAAGCGTATGAAATTTAAGTTAATTTACTTCTGATTGCTGTGTCTTTTCACAAACATACTCAGCAGCCTCTGTAGCAATATCAGATGGAATACATAATTGTTCATCCAGACGCTGGGTTTGTTCATCTTCAATAGCAATACGATGACGGTTTTGTTTATCCTCAAACGTAAGTATGTCAGCCTTTCTTGCACCTCTTGCTGCTGGTATAAAACGCTCACATGCAAATTGTTTGAGTTGTTGTACCGTTGCTGTATTAGTAACCTTTTTTGTATTAGTAACGGATGGTGAATTATATGACACAGCAAGTTGATCGAATGCAACTATTGGTCTTAATAATTTAAATATGTCAGCTTTTCGTATGCAGCTTGGTATTTGCATTCCATGCTGTTGTCAAGTGTGCTTTGACTGAGGCACTAATGGAATACCCTCTTTAATGAAGAAGTTTGTCCATAACGTGTTTTAATTTGTCTATTCTACCAAGATCAGAAACGGCATGACATCAATCCTTGCTATTATTTCACTTATTTCCGTATCTGTCCGTTTATTTTTGTATCGTTCTCGGGTGCTTGTGCAGTCACGAGTGTTTGTACAGTCACAAGTATCTATGCCAATATTGACGAAGAGACATGACCAGCAAAGTTGACCATGTGATTTGACTCCGATGCTGCAATTAAGACATGGTCGAGCACCGGGGCCAGTACCTAACACTAGCAAATGTGTTTGAAAATATTCATAATTACATGTTCTTCAGCAGAGTCCACGGTTTACATACAACATTGCATTTATTGCTTCCCAATGCCACTGAATGCATGTAAATTTTGTCTTAAATCCGCTTTCGCCAAGATAATCTCAAATGATCCATCGCTTTGCATTGCACCAACTTACATACTACCGCTTGGATAATGAAATCCTATGATTCTAAACATTTTGGACAGTTTGTGTATCTCAGATATGGATCTATTTTACTTCTCTGGACCTAGAAAATGGTTGATAAAATCCCGAGAATGGGTTAGTCGAAGTCATTTATTTTTCCCGTTCTCGGCGTTGTATCTCGTTATAAGATTCCAGTATTATTTGTTACAAAAAATTAAAGGGGTCCGTAAACATTAACACGAAATTGTAAACAACACAAACCAGGCAATTTGTAGAACGGGAGTTGCTGCTGGAAAAGTTGAGTTGTCAACATTGACTTTGTGGACGCCTGTGCTTACTCCTTCACTTCTCGCAAATACCACAGATGCGTACCCTCTAGGTCGTATTGTGGGGCAGTTTACATGGCAAATAAGTATTCAACGTGGTCTTACTGTACCAAACACGTGTCCGTTGCGTTTCAAGATAACGTGCGAGATAATCACCAAGAGCATAACGAAATGGTTTTTGACCACTTACAAGTGACTGAATTTTCATTACGGTTAAACGGACATAACAAAAATCCTCTGAAGAATTCTTGTAACTAAACAGAAAATCAAACCGCACGTGCATATCACCTGCATATCACGATCTCTGATCGAATATAGACCAACATGAAAACATCGACACCGATTTATACATTTTCCATCACGAATTTTGTACACTGTACACGATTTATTACTTTTCTTTGTATCACATGGACTTGTGCAGGCAATCCATTGTTGACATGTATTTTCATGCACGTGTTGGTGATCCTCTAGCTGGTGGTTATTGATGATATGCAGTGATTCTCTGTCAAGACTTTTTTGAAGGGTTCGGTTGGTCGAATGAGGGTCATTCATGCACCTGTGGAAAATATATAGAACATTTTCCAATTCATAATTAAACCTGTTACGTATTTTAGATAATAATGTTCCATCATGAAGTAAAGGTCGACGTTACTGAAAATCAACTGGGGAAATAAAACAATGCAGAAAAAACCCACAATTATGCGGTGACAATGAAACGTTCTTAAACAAAGTTAACTGGAAATGTCACCGTGGTTGAAACAAATTCAACTAGCTCAGCCTAATTGCAGCCAAACACAATAACAACTCAGTGGTGCTAAAAATATCCAAATATGAGGTGATGCAAATGCAAAAGGAGGCCCAGATATTGACTGTCGAAAATGCATCCTGGATGGAGCTGAAAAAGGCAGTTGGCAGCCATGTAGGAATGGAAAAAGGAAAATGACTTCCATTGACAGCAAAAAGTAGTCGAATACCATTTTAAGCATTTTCGTAGTGTCTTTATGCGAAACGAACTTGCACCGACGATCCAACCCATACGTGAAACCGGTATTGTCGACCTGGATTTGATAACAGGACCTGGCACTCATCGGGTCGCATAGATGGTGACATATCGACATCGTTTGTATTTTGACCGGTATGGACTTGCACCACAGTTGAAATTGTTGATTATTTAACGAAATGCACTTAGCACCCTTGAACGACAAAGCCGTGTACCATTATTTTATTCGACTATCACGGTGCAAACCCATATGTGATCATATTATTGTTGAAGCGTTACGCGCAATGGCAGAAAGCAAACTTTCCTCACCACCAACACCGCAAGCGCATGATTTCATTTTAAAGTACCATTAATATTAGATAAAATGTTTATTAACATTTAAAGATATTACACAGTCTGGCAAGAAGGTGCTGATGTAGATCTGAACCTGTTAGCCACCAAAGCTGATTTGCCCAAGTTACTAGTCGTATTGTTGTTGGCGTTGATCCAGGTGAGATTGTGATTTTTGAATATCAAACTGATAAACTGCAAACGTAAAATGTGGACATTCAATACATTGTTGTCAGGTTCAGAGACGATGTTGCAAATAATTTGCAGTGACTAGTGAATTCGGAGAAATTAAAGACTCAGACGCGTCTGATACGTTTCTCAAAGATTATTTTGATATGTGGATGAACAATACGTGGATGAACAAATTATAATGTGCCCCCACCACCACTCGTAGTAAGTTCATTAACAGAATATCAGAAATTTTTGACCAATGAAGAAAAGGACACAACTGAATATCAAATAACAGATGATCGACATTATATTTGATGATGTGGATGGTTTTGATGACCCTAAATCTAACATCTTAACTGCGCGCGAGTCCGGATCGTACTTATTTATCATATCCTGTTATTATTGTGGAATAAGTAAATTAACCGTATGAATAAACAATGAGTCCCACAACCAAGTGGAAGCACGTGACGAACGTGACACGTCGTCCGAAATCTTTCGTATATACAACATCAGTAGCATTGTTTCCTAAAAATGAAATTCATTTTGAAGCATTCCACATCTCTCCGACGGCTACTTAACCGTCTTTGGTGTTTGTGTTTAAGATTAGATCTATCATTATATACAAAATGGATTCTGACCACGGTAATGATTTTAACATTTAAGGACGGGGTGCTGGATCAGCATACAGCGGATGTTTACATTGATAGTAATGTTCATCCACTTGTTCACGAATATCTACGTCAGTGTAGTTTTACCAACGAATAGTTTACACCAATACTGAATCAACTGAAGAAAGAAGATCTCGACTGTTATACAACAAAGACGTACTTGTTCGGGTAACAATTATTGGACAAAGAATATGGTTGGATGCAAAAGGTGCAGCTAATCGGTGTGTTGGACGGGTGCTAGTCCTCCAGAACGCACGGAGATTTAAATATTCTCAAAGAAGATATTTTATATAATTGTTTGACAGTTGTACAAGTTAAAAAGGGTAATTCCTTAGAAGTGCGTGTGCGTATTGCACATGGACGTGACGAGTTCGGATAGGGTCTGCCTGTCGTGCAATTGAACTAAGTAATTGTATCATTAATAGAAGAAATATGACGGACTCTCATTGCTACCGACTTGAAAAAATAATCGAAGAGGAGAAACATCTGCGAAATGAAATCACCAACAAAGCCACGCTCATTGTAGAATACAAACGCGCGCGTGTTTGGTCGTACATTCTATTTATGATTTTGCTGCAGCAACAAATGTTGGTCTTGGTGTGACTGGAATTGCCACCACAAGAACCATGATAGGGGAACGAATCGGAGCTATGATCTTGGCTATATAGATAGTAAACGGTGTCTCTGGTGGTGCTAGCAAAATAATTTCTATTCAATTACATTCACGATTACATGTCTATTCAGAACAGTTTGCAGCAGCACAAAGTTTTCTAAACACGATTAGTACACTGTATTCATCGGCTATCGAGGATAAAATAATTAGCTCGGCCAAATTCTAGTCTGTGTTGGCGGAAAAGTAATATCACCGACAACCCCGAGCGCAAATAACAAACCGTGCGGTTGCGGATCTACAGACAATAAAATTTTGAATTGAAAAGAAACAATTAGTCATAGGCGATATTTGCTGGTGACTAGCTGCTTGCTTGGACCACTTCACTTTCATGGATTATTAATGCTAATAGTCCAAGGGTGTGTTGCTTGTAAGAGTGTCAAAAACATCAAACTCTGAGATATTACGCTCTCTTTGTACTATCAACCCGACTTACAATTAAGACATTATTATCTAGATTTCCGATGAAGTCTGACGAAATTAATATGCAAATATTTATAGCAGTGCAAACCTTCATATCCTTTTCAAAACGATTTTCAAATTAGCAAGCAATGTCGCACCTAAACAAGTGCATTTGATCTTTATTTTTCTAATCATGAAATGATATTTTAAGATTTTATATATATTATATATTTTATATTTGAAGGCGATTGGTCTAGTTTAAGTCGGTAGACAATTACTGGTTGTTAAACTTTCGCCGTAATAAGGGAGACAGCTTTCAACAAGCTAGGATATGCAATTATGCTCCGCATCATAAAGGGAAGAAACTTAAACTTCAGTGTAACTATGTCGGTTCTTGGGTTTATGTCCCCTTTTTCTCGCAGCGTTAAATGTGGATTTATGCACATTATCTTTAATATAGACACAAATTTAGAATTGCAACTAACTTCTGATGCTGAAGGATAACAGAACAGAAGAAAAGTGAACTATCTCGGATGGTTTGAGAAAATAAACCAAATGACCAGAATTCAAAAGAGCTATATCATGTAAATCCATTTGCATTTCGCGCTTGATAAGTTTCAATGTACACGAAATTAGGTGACTGATATCACAGTGGCTAAAATTAGACTGCAGGGAAATGTAAACAACATGATGTACTGAACGAGAAAATTAGATACTTTGGCAGGTACAAGTAAAATAACGAATTCAACGTATTTATAATCAATAATAAAGAAAACCAGTGGGATTTACTTTGTGAACGGATAGAGTAATAGAGTTTTATATATATATATATATATATATATATATATATATATATATATATATATATATATATATATATATATATATATATAAGGGATAAGAACATTGTTATTCTTAGTTGTGTCCTCTTTCCGTCTTGTTGAAGGCTGTAAATTTAATATATGTAAATCAGTTATCCCCGAATCTCTTAAAGGATGACGACAATTAATATCTGTGTTATAGTATTGTTTTCTGTCCTTGTCTTATATGTCATCAAGTTCCCTACTGTTAGCTCCTCTCTATTTAAGTACGGCATAATCTTGTCTTCTTTTATTTTATGATATATCGCAACACCTACACAGCGTATGAAAATTGGTCGTGGATAATATAGTTTCTAATATGCCTAACTGTAAGATAGACTCTGGTTGAAATGGATGACGAACAGCATTATTAGCCCATGAAGTTCAATGGCTATTTTGCCAGGCTTTAAGGAATGTCGTTACGTACTGATCAAGAAATGCGTTGAATGCATTCAGAAGTACTCTTGTCATGGTAACCGTTTATTTCTGCAGGAGCCTATCTTGCTAACATCTGTACCTTATTTCATGTACCTGTATATAGAAAGGATACAATATGTAAACGAGAGAGAGAGAGAGAGAGAGAGAGAGAGAGAGAGAGAGAGAGAGAGAGAGAGAGAGAGAGTGATTGTCACTTGGATGAGAAGTGAAAAGTACTGCCCAAGCCCATCAAGAGTAGGTCACTGTGACCAATAATATATTCCTCAATGAATTCATCATCATTTAGGGTATTTATGGTGATGCAAGTTTGTGTGTGGATGCATCTTGCTAGTGCAGGACCATTTTACCTCATAGTAGTTTTGTGTTTGGGTACTTGTCTTGGTGACTGTTAGCTGCTCAGGTTTGCAACTTTGTGGGGTTTTTTTTATATAAAATAAAGAACACCAACACGTAGAATGTGCGACCGGTTTCGCAGTATTGCTTCATCAGACTGAATTCAAAGTGAATTCAAGTGACCATTGATATAAACAATATGACATAAACAAGATGACGTCATAGCGTGCATTTTTAACCTAATTGTTTCATTCCTTAAGGGGGAATTGACATGGAAATATGCATATACAGTACAGATAAATGATATTTTAATACATAAAAATACATAAAACTTGATCTTTAAGATACATATATCTCTATCGATAGCTATATCAAAAATTTATGAATAAATAGAGATAAGCAGTTTTATTAATATTTTTGTTATGTATAATGCACATTTTAATAAAATAATATATTACACCTTGATATATTATTGACGAATGCTCAATATTTCATCTTAACTCAAATTATATAATAAAAAATTATGGTTTGCATAATACTTATTATCATAAAATAAATCAGTATTTTATAATTAATTAATCATAATATATTGAGAATTAATTTTAAAATGCCCTTTCATTTTTAAAGAATTAGTAAACTTATTTTTATGATATTAGTTTATACATTCACTAGTCATTCTGTAAATTAGAATAATATAAAAATATTCTTAACTAATTGTAAACAGTGGACATAATTTAAAAAAAGTTTGATTAATTAATGTCGTATAGTGTTTTGCAATTTAGACCTTTTGGATATACCGTATTAAGACGGTGAATCCAGTAGGTTCTTTTAGCAGACGTTCGATCTCAGAATCAGCTATAACAATAGGCTGAAAGAAAAAATCTTCCAAAGTATGGGAACTCTTGTTAAAATGTGCGGCAATATGAGATGAAAATGATTGATCGATATAATTTTGTATGTCTAATCTATGTTGGTTAATACGTTTAGATATTTGTTGACTGGTTCGTCCAGTATATTGGATGCCACATTTTTTGCATGTGATCAAATAAATAACATTTGATGTTGCAAAATTTGATGTCGCATATTAAATATGCGTTGTAATGCTAATCATGGTCAGTGTGAACTATAAATCCTTACCGTTTTATCCTCCTTTGAATCTGAAATTTTATTCTTGCTATAAAAACAATTTTTTATTCTGCTGTAACACACACACACACACATGCACACACACAGTTGTCTGTGCAATTGTCCATGCCTGCAACAATAGTTTTGTCCGTAGATCCTTTGGCATGTACCAAAAGGTTCTTGAGATTTTTAGGTTCGTGGTACGCAATCCTAGGAACTTCTTCAAAATACCCTTTATACGTTCGAAAGATTCAATCTGCCAGCAATATAAAATAGAACATCGAAAACTTGATGCATTACGAGTGAAAAAAATTTCGGTTTCCAGTTCTGATCGTTTCGAGCATTTTGTATGTGCCTGAATATATCGTCCTGTTCAAACTTGGTACGTAACACTGAAATTTCTTCAAATATTCACTTCAGGTTTTCGGAAGATTCGATCTTATGCCATAGAGTAGAACACCGAAAACTCTTTAGTTTTTCAGGCCAACATTTTTGCATTGAGTTTTGGTCGTTCCATGTTTTTGTTAGGTCACTGACAAGAGAACATTTACAGAGGAACTGAACAATTCGTTCGAGTTATGCCAAACATCAGATCGACTGATGTTTATATATAATGCTAGTCCCCATCACTCTCAACTTCATTTCTTTTGACTGTTGAATATGTCCAAAAATGGATTAACCTTTTAACATTTTCATTTTTGCCCAAACGCATACTTAGTTTACAATGTAGGGTAAATGGAAAACAAATTGGTTTTTAATGTTTTATTTTTAATAAATAATGTCCATAAGAAAGATAGACATCAGATGCAGTTCTATTGAGACCAGGTGTATTTAACACTTGAGGTCGGACATATTCGCCACAAATCCTCAGTGTCTGTGATTTCCGACGTTGCTGCTGCTGTTTATTCTTGGAATAAAATGACACTACTAGGCTTTTTGACAGTCTCCGACTTGGCGATAAGCTGACCAGTATGAGCAAGTTGTGACAGGCGTTCTTCCTTGCCCGTATGCAAGAAGTTAAAGCAGCCGATGTTCCAAGATAAAAACGAAATCTTCAGCCGTACACACCCGGACTTGTTCGATATGTCGATGTTGTAGAACTGGACACATACCTTGAGTAACCTGATGCCAGGGATTCCGTAACAGAGTAAAGGGGGGTTCTTCACTGCCAATAACAAGAAAAGATTACCGTTATTTACCCTATTTTCACGTGGTAAATTACTTAAAATAATTAAATAGTGAATTGTTAGTCACATGATGGTTGTAGGGAACTACTTGACATGAGAGGAGATTATTACCCACATCATCAGCATCAATGGCAAAATGTTATCGTATGACGTCAGTCACGTGATGACTGTCGGGGACTACTTTAAATATGGGAGGGACCTTATCTATGCACATTATCAGTATCAGCTGGAAAAATGTTAGGGTGACGCCAGGCACGTGAAGGCTGTCATGATCTACTTGAAATACGGGAGGATCTTACATTGTCTGGCATCAACATCAGTGGCATATATTGTTATCGTATAACGTCAGTCACGTAATGGCTGTTGTGAACTACATTAAATATGGGAGGATCTTACCTTTGAGCGGCATCAACATCAGTGACAAAATGTTATAGAGTGACGTTGTGACGAGTAGGATTTGATAGTTCATTCATAACTTTTACTATTACAGGTGGTGCAATGTATTCATCTGCACAGCGTGGAAACATCTACACTATTTTGTTTCCCCTACTATGAAATGGAGAAGGGCGAATTCGTGTTCTTCATGATGTAGATCATGACTATTGTAGCGTGTAAGGGGGCGTGCGTAAACGAAAATTTACATCCTCGGCAGCGAACCTTCTCCCTTGCCGTTCGTACTGTTTTTACTCCGAGATTGGTATCAGCGCTTCTCGAAACCTGGCTCTTGCCTATGCAAACAAGATACAAAGAACGTTTCCCTTTATCGCCATCAATATTGCTAGAATAGCGGATAGCCTTCTCAGGCACTTCACCGCTAGCCTATTTATTACAATAATTACTTCGCGGTTATCTTTTTGATTTTTTGCTTCGCTCTAGCCATCTTTCTTTGAGGACGATACGCATTTGAATTGACCTCATCTTCGGTATTTATATACACCAGTATCAGATGACCTATGACGTTGCTTGGCGAGTTTATTCACAACTGGACCATCCCATTCTCAATACGGGGATACCTATCAAAATGGTCAACCTAAGATGCAAGGGAAAATCACTACAATGTAATAATACAGGCATAGAAAGTATATTTAATTCTCGACTTGCTTTCAATGTCATTTTGTAAAACATCTATTTTATTTTTGCACTCTTTCATCTGGTCCCACCCTAGTAATTCAAATTAGGCAAAAATATATTTCCAGTCGGCCGATCATTCCAGTTTCTCATTTCCGACCCAAGCACATTTTTTCCCTTGGGAAAAAAGTACACACACACACACACACACACACACACACATACATATATATATATATATATATATATATATATATATATATATATATATATATATATATAATTTTAAAGTGAGTGCAATAGGAAATGTACATGCTTTTATGGTCTTACAAAGAAATGCACTGTCGAAGCAGTTGATTACTTTCGACCTTCCACATCCAAATAATGGGTCCTTTAGTGGCCTATTTTTTCATCAGAAACACGGGTCTAACAGTTGATTATAGCTGATTATAGAACTCATGTTACATTTGAACATTTTATTACTGACGCTAAATGTCAAATCGTCGACGCTAGACGTAGTGAATCAATGCCGGACTGATACATTGCGCCTAACTGGCTACGGTGAAGGTTCAGGGGAAACTACTCTCACTACGAGGAGCTGGTAATGAATCTGGAATTAAAGCCATGAGCAAAGTCACATTGGTAATTGCCTATGCTATTGCATTTCAACAGGAACCTTGTTCAGAGGTGCGATTGGGTGACAATGAGAGAGAGAGAGAGAGAGAGAGAGAGAGAGAGAGAGAGAGAACGTACCAGAGATTTCTTTGACGTATGTGTAGCGCCCAACCTGGATGGTGACCCGAATGCCCATATTTGTGCTAAGCCACTCAATGGTTACACATACTGAAATGATTGGTATTATTATTATTATTATTATTATTATTATTGCTCTTGTTGTTGTTCGTACTGCTGCCGCTGCTGTTTTATTGTTATTAGCATGCTATGATATTTTCTACTTCCTTAATCGTATACGATATAGACTGTAGCGCTTTTTATATTGTTTTGATGTGGTTTCTCACCCAATGGCTAAAATCACCTCTTGAGAAATGTTCGTTATCAACATGTGCGTTATTACTGGTTTACTGCGGTATTTTTTTCTCTCTTGGTGGTACGTACCACGGTACATTTTCACTAGAACGATAGATCAGCCCCACAGCCATGATGATACTGACATGTAGTTCAGGGGATGATATCGCTGGTTCTTTAAAACCTGCAAAAATGTACAGAAAATCTTGTCTGCACACATCGTTGTACATTTTAGACACTTCCATGTTATTCTCGCAGCTGTGGAGCAACCGTCGGCTGAAAAATTCTTTTGGTGACATGTACATTATATTTGGGGAGCAAATCCTATGTTTGGCGACTTATAAATCCACCAATGTCTGTGGCCATTTTGAGTTTCGCCCTAAATATGGCTGTTAACAGATAAGTGTCTAAAATACACGCAGGTGTGTTCCGGAATGATTTGCATGCGGGAAAAATGCACATGTGAATGAACAGGGGACATCAGACCAACATATCTTCCGTCAGTATCAACACTGATTGGGGTGTGGGTGGGGGCGGTGATTTATCGGGCTACATTCTCACTGTATCGGTACTACAGGAGTTTCCGCAAGTGAGGAATGTATGTAAATTCCTGAGTAATTTTGGTTCGAATTTAATGTTATTAACATCATGTTTTCATTTCACGCGTGAAAATAATTCAACAGCATATTAATTATTTTTGTAAAACAGATGTATTTGTCAAAAATTAATTTTAACTGTTAAAAATATAACTATGTCAATGATTATTTATTCACATGGTTGACACGTGCCAAATATGTCGTCGTCGCGGCAAAATTGGATAAATATAACGTCAAGACCAAATATTTGGAAACATATCAGAATATAAAAAAAACTACAATAAATGTCAGGTTTTTTATCTTTTATTTAGTAGCATGTTAAGGACGTACATTCATTTGTGAGAAGAAGAATCATCCTAATGTTATACTTGATATGTTGCTTTCTGTTTGTGAATTTTAAGTAATTTCTCGATTCCACTAAATATTTCATCATTTCTCCACTCCGTGTGTTTTATGTTTACTGGCCCTCGCTGATAAATATATTGCCCAGTTGTTGGCATCCCACTCAACGTTCCTCGGCCCATTATATCAATAGTATAGCTAATAAATTGTTGGCCTCAGTGTCAACACTTACAATTCTTATTAAAAGTTCTCTGATATAAGCTATGGTGTAAGTTTAATCATTTTACTTTAGTTACACCTTTTAGATTACAACTTGAACAACATTTGATATAACACAGCAAATTCATTTGCTCTAAGGTAACGATCATTTAATTTTCGGGGGGGGGGGGGCTGCGATTTTCGTTTTTGCTGATATACTTTAATTTCTTGTATCTCAAGGTGATTTTTTGTGAAATAATTTCATGGATATAATATGGTGGGTTTTTGCTATAACTCATAGCAATATATTTTTCCGGCTAATGTCAGGTCTTTGTCTCAGAATATTAAATTGTTGGCCCCTAATATAACTGCAGTCTGTAGTAGTATGTATCGCAGTATGTTTAGAAATACGCGATATATTGCGGTACAGAAATTTTACAAGATATAGCCAAGGGCATTACATAGAAATTCATTTTACTATTTTTAGGACCTGGTATCGTCGAAAGTTTTAACAGCGAAAATCACGCTCAAGTAAAATTTTTTAAAAGTCTGTGGTATAAGTAAAGACTTTGTGATTTTTTTTTCAGCTTTCTATCGTTCCTTCTTTGTTCCTCATCAAATTACTAAATTATAAGGCTGGCTACAGATTTGTTATCTTGATATGTTAGATGAAGATCTGCAGATGGAACTTGAATCATCTCGTGTTCGAATTGTTTGGAGAAAACGTGACTTGGCCTTTTGAAAAACATTATTTTGATGTAAACATTCATTAGTCTGAACACTGTTTTACAAATAGCTTTATACCAATATTGAGAATCTGGGGACCAAAAGCATGACACTTAAATCAGCCCATCTTCTGCGAAGAAAGAGCAAATTACATACACGAATGATATTTACAAACTACACAAATGAGTTGCCAAAAACTAACGGGTAAAATTGTATGTAAATTGTAGGTAATTTCTGTTACTTTGAATAAATTCGTAATTTGTTTTTACATCGCGCGCCGAATAACTGTTTGTCCAAACTATAATGATATAGATAATCTAATCCAAATTTTGCGCGCAGTGATAGGTGAATTATCAAAGCATGACTTGGCTGTGTAAATAACATTAGAATTCGAAAGTAGTATTACAAACAATAAGTACATATCCTTGGCCCAAGCTTTGTTAAATATTACGATATTTGGTTGTCACGTGCTGGAATATGTGTAATCAGAAAAGTTACGAGAAAACAAACCAAGCATTGAAAATCATCTCACGTGTAAATAAATACAAAGAGTAAAAATATAAGATACAAAACATTTAGGTGTACAGATTACGGTCAGATTATTAAGTAAAGTATATTTAAAAATTGTTTAAAACTTTTTAAAGAAATTTAAAAACTGAAGAGTTTACTTTGAATGCTTATTTGGATTCCAAGTATCTTTGTGCTGATTGTCACGCAGTTTGACCAGCTACTTAACGTTAAATGGCCGTCCACCAACTTAGTCTCGAGGTCCTGGACAATTCCGTCTCCCAGTAGTTCTTCCAAGGGGATTTCCCCTCTCAATATGGCGTTAAGGACAGCTGCATCCAAGTCCACATCTTGGTCAGCGGTCAAACTGTCCTCATGAAGCACAATCTTGTCTATTTGAATAAGAAATAAAAAAAGGCCAAACACTTTTATTGCTTTTAAAACATGTATCTACCAAATAGATGATAATTACTCAAATTGTAATTATGTGGATATTGTGCAAATTCTATTGTGAAGCTTTCACTTCTTGCTAAATTAACTCTCCTGTTGGAATAGGATGATTGTGAGCGATATCAACCTCTGATCTTGTCAGTTCATGTGAGAGAATACACAGACTGCAATAATCACGAGGGGTTTCTATCAGCACTTACTGAAAACATCACGTTAGATGGTCAAAATTAATTAAATGTGATATATGTAAAATAATAAAAAAAAAAAATAAAAAAGAACTAAAACCAACACCCATGTCACAATGCACAATCCATTCACCTGGATCGCAGATTATCTCAAGGTAAGAAAAGGATTGCGGCTGTTATTGTTGTTGTTGTTGTTGTTGTTGTTGTAGGATTTAACACCATTTTCAGCTCAGGATAGGCTATACATGGCGGCCAGTATAACTGGTGGAGGAAGAACCCTGGAAAACCCCGGGAAGAACACCGATCCACGAGAAGCAGGTAAGAAAAGGAATTAAATACTGTGTTTTGCAAGCCGAAAGATTATAATTCAGTACTTAAAATACAATTAAGTTACCTCAAACAACTGTCGTTTACATTTGTAACAATTTACTTATGCAAATTATAGCTTCTGTCTATCGATTTTTCATGAAGAAATTCCTGAAATAGTTTCTCACTCTTTCTCTCCAAGCTAAAGAAATTATCTGGGCCATAAGGCAATCCCATTGTGAAAATAAAGATTTTATAGTTAGCTTAAGCAAGAAGTTGATTCAACATTTGTCAGTTCAGCGTATGAATTTGTTCTCTTTTAAGAGAACACTCGATCTATCTTTTTCTGAGTTGTTCATCACATGTAAGAATTATAAATCATGCCCATTTTCTTGAAGACACTATTGTCTTGTTGCAATATTTTCAGGCAGCTGACCTCTCCTGCAGACTCTTACCGCGCGTGTATAATGTTGTTGTTGTTGTTGTTATAGGGTTTAACGCCATTTTTCAGCACAAGATAGGCTATACATGGCGGCCAGTATTAATGGTGGAGGAAGAACCCTGGAAAATCCCGGGAAGAACCACCGACCCACGAGAAGCTACTGGCGGGCTTTCTCACATACCCACGTTAGCCGAGCCTGGACTCGAACTCACGCAGACAGAGGTGAGATGGCAGTGATCCGTAACGGTCAGCGCTTTAGACCACTCGGCCACTCGGGGCCCCCGTGTATAATGTATTACCAATACCAGGAAATCATTCAAAACGAGAATACAATTCCAACAGGTATGCATAATAGATTTTAGATGATATGAGAGAAATATATTCCAATGTTATTGATCGTTGAATTTAAAAGAAAGTCTTTAATATCTGTGAATGGTAAAGATTGAAATAAAAGACAGAAATAAAAGAGATTGGTTCAGTTTTATCCCAGAATAAGACAACAAAAGATGAAAGATCGTACCCTCATCCTCAATGCGAAACTCCGTCTCATCCAGAACAAACCGTCCTGCCGTGACGCCCATTAAGACACCAACCAGCAAGATGATGATCGAGATTCGCGCCATGACGAAGATTCCGAGATGGTTAAGGCGGTAATGTACAATGCCATCAACTTGCACGCCTTTATATACCCTACTTTCAGAAGTACATCAAATTAGATCCAGTTTTAACCAGACATGACACTTTACAAAGCTCCTCCTCCTACGGAAGGGATAAAGCGGTTCACCAAAACATTCTTATTGTCAATTTAGTGTTCAGGAATTGGTTGAATTGTAATACACTGTACAAATACTAATCTATTAAAAGTTGAAGTAGATTTGCTGCCGAAGAACGAGGCATTATCAGTGGTCTACGCTGCAATCATCCGAATCTAGTGGTGTTTCTGTCATTCCGTTCATTAACTTCGTAATCATTTAGCTATAACATCTCTAACAAAAGACTAGACAACACATTGAAACGGTGTTGTCCTTAGACACATCCCTCCACCCATCCATTTACATGAACGGCCATATAAACGTGAGTATGCAGAGAAATATTGGATACTGCAGATGCGAAGAGATGGCGAATTTGTGTGAATGAGAAACACTAGTCCAAATCATGTTTCGTGTCACCCACCGCGGGTACGCCTTTTTGATGTCAGTTTGCCTGGTCATACCCTCCGCCAATGAAATTAATTTATTATTTTTATTGCGATTTGTTTTTATTACTTTCGTTATTATTATTTCTTTATTACCATCACTGTACCTTTGACGTTTTATCATGCAGTAATTCAGATTATTAACTGGAAGGGTTTTCCTTGTAAAACCTTTATAAATTCTTTATGTTTGCATATTTGCCATCATGTTTGGGTTTGGCTTGGAAGGATTTGTCTTCCTAGATTTTCTTTCGTTTTGTTCCAATTTTCGGTATCGACATTTATAGAACTTTATCTTTAATCAGCTCCAAGTAGCCACTATTGTGCTGACGTTACTTGCTTAGGAAGGTTTTATCTTATAATGTTTTAATTTGGTTGTACTAATTCTTTCTATGTACCGTTAATCTGTGCCGCTTGGCCACTGTTGTGCTGACGTGCCGTTGGATTGATACATGCCTACTTTCCATCTTTGTCCCTTACAAAGTAAAAACTTTATCTTATTTTCTTCTAGTTGCAATTATCTGAGATGTAGAGCTGGAAACACCGCAATAGATTTTATTCTCATACACTGGCCTCTGAAATGCAACATGGTGAGTGTGATATGAGTCATTCATGCCGCGTGCATTACTCAGGAACTGAACATTACCTACAGAGCTGCATACAACGAAATGAAACTGAAACCGATCCTACAAACCTGATTTCTTCTCACGAGGAAATTGTGCACAAATCCGGGCACGTGAATGACAATAGGAGATACAACATGTCCACAGTGGAAGTGGTATTGAATGAAGATACTATTGTTAGGGTTGCTAGTGTTGACAATGTAAGCAAATAGCTCAGTTGGATGAGTCATGTCTAAATAAATACAAAGTAAAATCAGCTTCTTTTATTGGAATGTCCATCGTCAAAAGAGTTAATTTACCCTGAATTCAATCCTTTCACTGCAAACTTTATCTCATTTGTCTTGTTGAAACCAAACTGTGAAAATTGGACGTGATTTGATTTACAAATCATGAGATTAGGAGATTGAACATTAAACGTTTGTACCAAACATATTTTCGGTGGCATAGCTCTGCTTGTGAAAAAATCAAAGGAAATATATAAAACTGTTATGGAACAGTTCTGAATATATATATATATATATATATATATATATATATATATATATATATATATATATATATATATATATATATATATATGTATTGGTTTAAAAGTTCCCAAAGAATTACATCAAAGAAATATTCTTTCATATTTGGAACCGATGATTGACTTCCTGAGGGTTCAGCATACTCATCAATAAATGCTTGGATAAAATGAGGATGAGCTTCTGGTCAGACTTCATGAAACTCAGCATGTGTTCTTGTTGGGCGATTGCAATCAGCTGGACTTCAGATGTAGATGTTTTCATTCCTTGAATCAAATCGTTTCTGGTTAGATAAGCGTCGTACAGAGTCTCAGCAAGATTTATATCACAATGAAAATACGTACATGTGATTAAACATGAGGCCAAAAGGTTGTGGCAATAGTATATCGATTATGATTCCTTTGGCAGAGAGCTGTGAATTTGGAAAAGTACCGTATCGCGTTTCAACCAGGCTAATGGATTCAGCAGAATCATTTTTGAAGAATGCTTCCTTGCAAATATCTCTGCGACTTCATTCCTGTCAATGGCTCCATGAACTTACAATGACAATAACGCGTTAAAACAGTCTGCTCCTATCGTACTTTCTTAGGTTGTTTTGGATATATTTCATGGAAGGATTTGCTCTTACAACGCTGACGTCAGTGTAGCTTGATATTTTGCATATCTATATTTGTGTAACTCCTGCTTCATAATTTTATTTAATTTTTGTAATTTTTATTCATGGTTGTAAATTGTACAGAATATTTTTACATAGAATTTGCCTACGTGACCTGAGTCTGTTAAGAGTGTAAAATTACATGGGATCTATTAGTAGATGCTTACGCATGTGTTCAAATTTATTAGTAATAATCTTAGTAGTTAGACTTAATGGCGCCTTTGGATTACATTCTAATTGGATGATGTGTTTTGACTTTTCTTGAAGAATACAGTTACTTCCCATTGGTTGGGCTAGATGAAATGAATAGACAGGTTCGAGGGAAAATGAGTAGTTTGATCAGTCAAGTGGGGTATATTATGAAATATAGTCGAATTAGAAGGTGTATATAAGGAAGAAATTGACAATCCGATTCATTCCGATTTTGGAGTCATTCTCATTTCTTGTGGTCCTGTTGTAAGTCTACAGACATGTTTTATGTTGTACTTAGATAATATTCATACAACATAATCAGTTCTTGCAGCCGATACAATAACTATGATATCCTCCACCATTTAATATGCTTGGATAATATCCAATGAGAACTCTTACAGATGTCTGCTTAGTCCACTAAAGTATCCGAAATAGGTGTGACCGTTTGAAGGAAACTATGAAACTGGGGTCAATTATGCGTTTCAGGAATCTATCTGCATATACAATCGGCCTGCTATTCCATTCCCACTCTTGGGAAGACACTAATTTAAAGCATATCAAAAAAGCTTCGTACATTTCTTGGAAGTATTCCAGGAATGTATTCTTCTCCATCCATCTTGCTTAACAGAAAAGCTTGAATTTTGCATTTCTAATACGTATGGGATTGAACCTTGGCTTTTGTTGAAGTGTGAAACCGACTACTTCATTTTGGAGATGTTTTAAGTTCTCAAGCATGACGTATACTTCCTTGACCCCACAAGTCTTCAAGTTACTAAATTTAAGTCGAGGCTGAAACAATAGTGATAGATGGCCTTTGGAGGCTGTTGCGTAACCATGAAGCACATCCAATGTTTTCCCTAGCATATTTCAGGCACCATTCATTGTTTGGGATTGAGAAGGTGAAGATAAATTATCGCGTCTTTCAGAGATTGTATTATGTTGTTACAAATGGCTTCTCTGCTGATTTGTTCACGGGCGATAATTTTGTGTAACCGTTCAAAAGGTTGTCCATCCTTGGTATAACTACAGACGATCCCATGATTCTCACCATTACTGCTGTCTTTACATTCGTCTCACCGAAAAGTAAAATAGTGTCCAATAGTTTGAGCTTTAACTTCTTCTACAATTCCTTCTTGAATGAATTGTTTGATACAGAGCAAGAGCTAATGTTTAGACGCTTTCGAAGTGTATTTGGCATCTCTCGCACAAGTCAAAAGATGCTTTTTACTCAGTATGTCACCGGCATTGATACTAGTGCTTGCTTGTAGGTTATCTATATTCATACTTCTGTTATGTTTCGTTTCATCTCAGAGGGATCTGAGAGCAATGCTTTGTTATCCACAAAACACAAAACTGTCTACAATGGATTTTAAAGATTCTCCGATTACGATCAAATTTTGTGTCGTTGCTGTCAGAAATCATGACACCAATACGTGCTGCTGGGTTTTTATATGATTTCTTAAATGCTTCATATCTGACCACAGGGTTTATGTGTTAATTGCATGGGGAGTGGTTTTTCAAGTCTTCACCTGCATCTTTCCAGTTTGAAAATGGTTCCGATGTATACTTCTTGGCACATGAATGAGCTGTGTCTGGGATTAACATGCACACCTGACAATTCAACCAATTGACCATTGCTGAATTGTATATGAACTGTATCCAATCTCTTTTACAAAATGCTTTTTTTGCTCATGTCCTTGTGTACGTGCAGTGGAAACCTGAAATTGTTTTCTTTTCCTACTGATTTAGGTTGTGCTTGTTTTCATCAGAACCATTCCTCGAGCCATAACTACTGATGTATAATGATTTAAGGTGTGGTTCAGGATATTTCCATTTGTGCCTTGAAGAATAAATGAATGTGACAAAATATTTTAGATTTGAAGTGTGAGATTGTTCATTCATTGAGTCCCATTTATTCATTGGAGTGAGATTTTTGTTGATAAACTTTCTGACATGTGCAAACCCTATCAAAATAGTTGATTTTTTAAATATTATTTAGCAGAAATATATTATTTGGCACAGTATTTCAATGAAGAAATGCTTCAATGTTATACATGGCCAAGTATTTTGAAAATTAAAACATAAAATAATTTTATATTTCTAATATTATTTTACATATATTAAATCCATTAAACAATGAAAATACCCCCTCTCTCTCTCTCTCTCTCTCTCTCTCTCTCTCTCTCTCTCTCTCTCTCTATATATATATATATATATATATATATATATATATATATATATATCTCGGACAATATGAAAATGAAATCTGTAAAATTTCCCTTAAAAAATCAAGTACTTAATGTGCAAACTGATGTTTTGTACATACACATCTATACACATCTATCTTCATTGTATCAAAATATATCCTGCTTCATGAATTCTCTTGTGTCCGGATGTAAAAGTGAAATGAAGATCATGTGTGATCTTATTATCTCTTTTAATGGACCTGTCTTGTGTACGAGTGTGTACTTAACATCTGATTCAAAGGCAATTTTTTTAAAGAGAGAATTTTCCAACCCCTTTCCCTCCCTCATACACCAACAAGCATCTGTAGCAATGTAAATCTTTGTTCTGATACACTTTTATTTTATAAGCTTAAATCGTGTCCAACTTATTTTTATTTTTGTAGTCTAATCAAATATATCTTATGTTTACTTTCCACCATATATTACTCCCAATTTCTTACCTATCTATCTATCTATCTGTCTATCTATCTATCTATCCGTCCGTCCTCACGTTCATGCAGCCATCCATCTTTCTTTCTGTCTGTCTGTCTGTCTGAGGTCAGGGATGTAGTCCCCATGCGCTCTCTTGCATGTTGCAATCGGCGACAAATTTGCCGTGAGATGCGTCCATGGATGATATTCGAGCCGTAGACTGGACTCTATAAAATAACATGGTTTGTGTTTTGTTGTAGGTGAATTTCTTCCTGAGAATTTAGGACGTGCTTTTTGCTTTTACCATTTTTGCTTTTTAGCTCCGAATACATACATAGATACATAGATACATACACAGATATCAACCAACATCCTAACAACCAACCATCCTGCCTATCTTCCTCCTGAATGCATACTAATATATATCACTCGAATTATGGACCTTGGATTTAAACGATACCAAAAGAATATAAGAGGAATATACATATACATAGGGGCGTACCTAATTATTTGGCACCCGGGGCGGATCCTTCCTTTGGCACCCTCTCAAATAATTTTAAAATGTAAACACACAGAAAAATATAGATGTAAGTAGATTTTTAAACAGTACAGTGCTGTCATAAGCAAATTGGAAATAACTTTTACTTTCGCGAATTTTTTATTTGGTTTGAAAACTTGCACTGGTATATCAACTCTTCCGATGTCACCTAGCCCCCGCCCCCTTCACCCGGGGTGGACAACGCACCTCACATCCCCCTTAGTACGCCACTGCTATACAAGTTAGAATAATCAGTCACTATTCTGGGTCTGTGGCGTACGAACTGATGATCCCCATGAGTGTAAAGTTCAACAACACAATATCAAGTCCTCTTTACAGAAGATAATTCACGAAAGTCTATAACTCTCTATAGAATTACCTATGTTTTGATCACTCAGCTATGAACCCTTATTATAAACGATGGCATAAGGGAAAACTGGATAAGAAATACACAGATTAAAACCAACCGCCCACACACAATCCCACACACACACTTAGTTTCTGTCTTATTGTCAAACCAAATATGATGATTTATAATAACATAGTTTAAATTACGGAACCAATTTCAAGTCCTTTGTCAGCAAGTAATGTAACATTGTATACTTTCACGCTTCTTTGTCATTTGAAATCTTATGATTCAAATTTTTTTGCAGTCATTGCTATGTAATATTCAATTTCCTGTGTTTGCTTCAAGACTGGAGGATAAGATCCAAGACTTTGTCTCACTCATGATATTCTCATTTGCAATCCAGGGGCTTATGGTATATTAATGGTCCAGTAGGTCTTTTACAGAGCTGTCTGTGAAAGTGAAGCAGCAACTTACGACGCAGCATGTCTTGAGTAACTGGTCTGAAATTCAAAGAGAGGTTTCTCAACGGTCAATCCTAGAACCTTTACTCTTTAATTTTGTATCAATCACATTTTATTAAATAAAATATGGCTATTTATATAACTATGCTGATGATAACACTTTGACCTTTTCCTTACTAGACTTTGTGAGTCTGAGTGACACGCTTGAAACAAGAGGCCAACAGTCTGAATGAATGCTTAACTGCGAACATAATGCATGTCAACCCTAATTTGTTTCAAGCACTAGCTGTGGGAAAAAAGACATTCAGTATTAAGTATGTACTTATTACAAGCAGCGCACTCAAGCAGTGCACTCATAAACTGTGAAGAAATTGTTAAACTGCTGGGAATTGACATTGATTATCACCTGTAATTTCATTGACGTGAAAAAAAAAAATAAATTGTAGGAAAACTTCAAAGCAGCTGTCTGTCTTGAAAAGTATTAATGAGAAGGTAACTAGTGTCAGCCAACTGACAAACGTATATACATTTATAAATTTCGAATTCAACATACGTGCCTTAGACTGACACAACTTCAGTGACATTAACTTTACTGAACTTGAAAAACATGGAAGAACATGCTCTGAGACTTGTGTATGATGATTATTCACGCAGTTATTATAACCTCTTACTTAAAGAAAACTTCCAACCCTGAAGGTATGCACAGATTATCATGAACGTTTACTTAAAGCAAATCTTCCAACCCATAAGGTGCGCAGATTATCAAAAACAACCATCTTACTTAAAGCAAAATTATAACCCTTAATGTGCGCAGATTATCATAAACTTTTACTTAAAGCAAAAATTCCAATCCTGTAGGTGTGCATTCTTAGGGCTATGGTTCTTGAGGCTTTTAAAATTTAGAACGGGTGTGCTCTCAAATTTATAAGGAGTTGAAATACAATTTTAGATATTCAAATAAGTTAGATGTCGCAAGAATTAAAAGCTCAACACACGAAAAAAAATCATTTAAATATGCAGCTGCCTTACTAGGAAATGGTCTACATAATCACTTAGAAATGAAATTTTTTTAAATACATTTACATCATTAATTTTATCCTGGAATATTAAAGACTAAAATTTTAATATATGTAAGTAGGTTATCCCCGATTATCTTACATTGATGACCATAATTAATATCTGTGTTACTGTGTTGTTTTACTGTCCTTGTTTTATGCATCATCAATTGCCCTACTGTTAGCTCCTTTCTTTTAAGTAGGGCATGATCTTGTCTTTTATTTTATGATATATCGCAACACCTATACAGCTTATGATAATTGCCCGTGGAAAATAAAGTTCCTGATATGGCTTAGTGTAAGATAAGCCTAGGCTGAAATATACGACTTTGAATATATGTATTAGCCCATGAAGTTAAATGGTTGTTTTGCAATGCTTTAAGAAAAGTTGTTCCATTATGATCAAGAAATGCGTCGAATGCATTCTAAAGTACTGTTGTCATGGTGACCATTAATTTAGCAAGAGCCTATCTTGCTAATATATGTCCCATATTTTATGTACTTGTATATATAAAGGCTACAATGTGTAAAGAGAGAGAGAGAGAGAGAGAGAGAGAGAGAGAGAGAGAGAGAGAGAGAGAGTCGGGTTGAGTGTCGTTGGGATAATTTTCAAGTGTTAAAATCTTAAAATGTCTAGCTTATTTTCGATACTCTCGATAACAATTTTGTAATATCATCACCAATGTAAAACATGGCATTTCAACGAAAGAAAAAAGTATGCACAAGAAAGCCCGATATTATACTGGAACAAGTAATGAACGGTGAAGTTGAAGACTGGTTTCTTCAAAAATCTTCCCGTAAAAAAGCAACCATCAATGGATAAACAGGGATGATGAATACCCGGATGTATCACATTAGAATCGTATCCTATAGAGCACCAAGTTAAACAGACGACAGTACATACAGATCAACATAAGTAATTCAGTTGTCTCCCTGCGCTGCCCTCAACAGAACACGCGAGTCCTTAAAGGAGAATAGAGATCAATGCGGTAACGAGGGTGTCCATTGTTGTGTGTAAAATCCATGCATCCAATGAAAAGAAAATTTTAATTTAATTATCATTTATCTTGTTGATTATATTTAATGGTATATTTTTTCTTCGTTTGAATTTTCACTTTGGCTTTGTTCCGGTTTTTTAATATAATAATTCTCTATGTTCTACCTTCATGCTATCATCTTGCTTGTAAATTGGGCGTTGTTTTTTTTTCAACCTGTCAGAGAAAATGTACATCAACAGGATTTACATCTGAGGGTCCAAAGCTAAAGATGGTGCACAGTGTTTGAACACTCTGGGCATAGCTATCGAGGTTGATGTACAGTCTTCGAACACTGAGAGTCTAGTTATCGATGGTGATGTACAGTCTTCGAATACTGAGGACCAAGCTATCGAAGGTGATATACACTCTTCGAATACTGAGGACCTAGCTATCGAGGGTGATGTACAGTCTTCGAGCACTAAGAGTCTAATTATCTAGGGTGATGTACAATCTTCGAATACGGAGGACCTACCTATCGAGGGTGATGTACAGTCTTCGAATACTGCGGACCTAGCTATCGAGGGTGATGTACAGTCATCGAATACTGCGGACCTAGCTATCGAGGGTGATGTACAGTCTTCGAGCACTGAGAGTCTAATTATTTAGAATGATGCAGTCTTTGAACACTGAGGGTCGATGACAAGCATCTGAATGTGCTTGATGCTCTGGAAGAAGAGCGACTACTAAAGATTTTCTACGGCGAACTGACATAGGGAAGGCGATTTCAGGGTGGTCAGAAGAAACGCTTGAAAGACTCCCTCCAATCATCCTTTGAAAACTTCAGCAAGGACCCCTTAACCTTAAAATGATTCGTACGAGATCGTTCCACCTGGCGCAGTATCATCCATACTAGCGCTACATACTTTGAATGCAGGGGAATGGCAGAGGCCTTGAAGAAGCGGGAGCAGCGTAAATCTCAGAACTGCAGTTCGTTCTCTATTGATCAAGCAACCCAAGCACATTCCCCGTGCAGTTTGCCTCAGACAATTCAGATCAAACATTGACCTGATTAGCCACTCACGTACTCGCACAAACTGTACTCGAAGGACGTTCAACAACAGAGAGTTCTGACTGCTAAGCTTGGCCACAATATGAAATTATATGATCTATTAATCTTTGATTGGCAGCGCTTACAAAGAGCTCTGACTATTAGCTTGGCCACATAATGAAAATCAGATGATCAGTGTAATCGTTGCCAGGAAACATTGTCTTACGTATATGTAATTTAATTGCTTGTGTGTTAGTTTTAAATTCTTTTATTTTATTTTTATTTCCATTACATGTTATTGTAATAATTTTATTCACTGGATTTGATTTTCTTTTCGGAAAATTCAGTTTTCTGTTTTGACCTGATAAACACGCAGTCTATTGCTCAGTTCTATTTTAGATAACCTAGTTCTTGACCTTGGTTCCGATTTTGTAAACATTGAGTGAAAATGATTGGTCATTACCAAGGTCATCTTCAGCCCACGTGTTAGTCTTATTTTTAAATTTATTTCCAATGTGGGAGTCTGAATCTTAGATAGGGCTATTCTAGCCTACGTGCAAATTGGCTTTTTTTCCTGCACTGTTCAAGTTAAGTGACCAAGTCAGCCATCATGTGATCTAAAATCGCGGGTTAAAACATATATTTTCTAGTGGATTTGGTCAGTTGTAAATATATACCTTCGGGCTCAAGGTATTTGTCTTGTTGTTGCGATTTGAGTTGATTTTTTTTATTATTTAAAATAATTTATTCACCCTGGAAAATACTCTTCTTCAACGACATTCTTGGAAAAAGACATTCATTGAATTATTCGGAATCCAAAAGCAGGAATTATATTCTTGGTGACTGAACAAAGAACTGTTGACACATCAACACAAACTGGTTACAAAGGACGTCATCGCCTTCCATATTTGAACTTCATCGAGATTCGAACTTGGATTCAATGTGAACCTTTAGTGATAGAACTTATATTTTTGAATTCTAGGATTAATTTTGGATTATATTCACAAACCGTAAGTCCTATTTCATATTTTTACCTTGTTTTCTAGGGAAATAAATTATTTTGTTAAATTTACAAAGCTTGTTGACTTCACTCTTTTCTTTTGTTACGTTTGTAGGAGCCTACACGAAACAAAAGGAAAACTGGGTTCTCGTCCTTGAGATATCTGAATTTTGGCTAAAATATTTCAGAAAATTCTTTTTTGAAATTTAAATTCCACTAGTTTTCAGAACATTTTCAATTCCGAGCACTATTTCATATTTTGTTTGAACGTTTTAGTGAAATCAACAGGCTTTTATTCACAATATCATCAAAAGTAGAGAATTTTTTGAATTTTACCCAGGAGTGTTTGCACATTTTGAAAATGGAAGCCCAGCTTAAAACGTTGGAATTAGAGATAAGACAGGTTCAGTTTCAGATAGAAAATATACAAATGGACAGAGAAAGGGAAGTAAGACAAATGCAATTTGAGAAAGAAAAAGCAGATAGGAAAGATATGCTAATGCAAATGCAAATGCAAATTGAGAAAGAAAAACTAAATGTGCAAATGCAAAAAGCGAAGGATGAAAGGGAATTCCAAATTAGAAATGAAAGAATTAGAGCTGGCAAAAGGAAAACACTCTCCTACTTTTGATGTTTTCAAAAATATCAAGTTAGTGCCCCTTTTTCTCGAAAAAGAAGTAGACAGATATTTTCCTTGTTTTGAAAAATTGCGGAAATTTTGAAGTGGTCAAGGGAGCATTATACCTATCATTACAATTTGTACTTACTGGTAGAACTAGTGATATTAATTTTCACTGTCACAGGAGCAAGGTGCTGACTATGATGTGGTTAAGGACTGTATTTTGAAGGGTTATGAGTTAGTCCCCGAGGCTTATCGGCAAAAACTCAGGAATTCTAGAAAATCAACTCACCAGACCTATGTCGAATTTGCACGGGAAAAAGCACAACAATTTGATAGGTGGTGCTCTTCTAGAAAGCTCAACAAAGATTACGAAAGTCTCAGACAGCTAATGTTAGTTGAAGAGTTTAAGGACTGTGTCCATAGTGACATTAAGACTTGTCTTGACGAGCATGAGATTGAAACATTGGAAAATGTTGCTCGTGCTGCTGATAAGTATTTCTTAACTCATAAAGATTCTGTTGTAGGCAAGTCTTTCACTCAGCATTCTACTGGTAAAAAGGTATTTCAGCCTAATACGACTCCTTCTAAAACTCAATCTGGCGCAACTTTTAAAAATCAAGCTTTTGATAAACTTAATTCAAAATCTTTGTCTCTTACTACGTGTACCTATTGCAAAAAGAAAGGACACGTTATTTCTGATTACTTTAAATTGAAATATAAGCATTAGAATCCAGATAGACCTATCCCAAATGCTCTTATTTCTAAGAGGTCAAGGTCACGGCCATGTATTGAAAGCAATACATTTGTTGGGTCTCAAAAACTCCAGTCTGATTTTATTATGGAGAATTATGAACCATTCATGTCGAAGGGTTCTATATCACTCTTGGGTCATTTTGCCAATCCTATCCCTATTAAAATTTTAAGGGATACAGGAGCTTCTCAGAGTCTTTTATTATCAGCTACTTTGCCTTTTTCTGAGAAGTCTTCTTCTAATGAGAGTGTTCTCATTGAGGGAGTAGAGTGCGGCTTTGTTAATGTTCCTCTCCATTGTGTAAATTTGTCATCAGACTTAGTTTCAGGGTCTGTGACAGTCGGGATAGTGTCTAACCTACCCGTTGAGGGCATTCATTTGTTACTAGGCAACGACCTAGCTGGAGACAAGGTTGTGGTTAATCCACTTGTAACTGACAAGCCTTCTTTGGATCAAAAAGTTGATCCTGTTGAAAAAGAATTCCCTGATTTACACCCAAATTGTGCAGTTACTAGAGCTATGGCAAAGAAAGCCCTTGAGAATCATTTTGATAAGGAAAATATTCCTTTAGCTGACACATGTATTGGTCAGGCTTTTAATGAGGTCACTTTCACTCCTTGTTTGGATCAATCAAAAGGTATTGATCACAGTGATCCTCTTTTAACTACTCATTCTCTTTTATCTAATCAGGGTGACAAACGACAATCACTTGTCGTCAAACAGGAAAAAGATCCTGAGATTTCCTGTTTGTTTCAGAGGGCCATTAGTGAAACTGAAGCCACTGAAGTACCGGACTGTTATTTCATTAAAAATGGAATTCTTATGAGAAAATGGAGACCTCCCAAGGTACCTGCAGGTGATGAATAGTCAGTGAACTATCAGATTGTAGTTCCAAAATCTTACAGACAGGAAATACTTAGTTTGGCCCATGAAACTCCTCTGGCTGGTCATTTAGGGATTAATAAGACTTTTCACACGATCTTGACTCACTTTTATTGGCCAAAAATCAAAAGTGATGTTTGTAAATACTGTAGATCTTGTAATACTTTTCAAATGGTAGGAAAACCCAATCACAATATACCTAAGGCTCATCTGCAACCAATTCCTGCATTTCACGAACCATTTAGCAGAATTGTGGTAGATTGTGTTGGTCCCTTACCTAAGACCAAGTCAGGCAACCAATATTTGTTGACCATTATCTGTGCGTCAACAAGATTTCCAGAGGCAATTCCTTTGAGGAATATTAAAACCAAAACTATAGTGAAAGCTTTGATAAAGTTTTTTACTCAATTTGGCCTTCCCAAATCTGTCCAATCTGATCAAAGGTCAAATTTTATGTCTGGAATTTTCCAGCTTGTTATGTTTGAATTTGACACTCAGCAATTCAAGTTAAAAGTGAAATTATGGTTTCACTGAACTTTAATTGAGAGAATTTTTAAGTCTTGTAATAGAGTTCATTATCTTGCTCATTCTTCAAAATTTTCTTCGAATTAGATTTTACGGCCCTTACAAAGTTAAGAAGAAAATGAATGAGTTAAATTATAATAATAGTACTCTGATCTAAATAAATTAATGGAGTACTAGTATATTGAAAGAGATAGCCAAGTAAATCATTAATTCAGTTGTACCTGTCCCAGCAACTGAGGATTTAAGTGAAGGAATTCAAACGGACTCTATTAATTCTGGAGCTACAAAACGTCTGAATTCGGTAAATCTGAAATATCTGGACCAGAAACTTTTACATTTGCAACAACAAGAAAGGAATAAACTTAAACAGATATTATTTCAATATGAGCACTTATTTCCAGATATTCCTACGAGGACAAACAAAATTTTTTCATGACGTTGAAATTGTGAATTCTAAACCTGTGAAACAACACCAATACAGGATGAACCCTCTCAAACAGGAATAATTGAAAAAGGAAATTCAGTATTTATTGGAGAATGATTTCATAGAGCCCAGTAAGAGTGACTGGAATTCACCATGTATGCTTGTTCCGAAACCGGATAAAACTTTCCGTACGTGCACTGATTATAGGAAGGTGAACAGTGTGACAAAGAAACAGATTCATTTCAATTACCAAGAATCGATTACTGTATTGATAAAATAGGAAAGCCAAGTACGTCACGAAATTCGACCTTCTGAAAGGATTTTGGTAAATTCCACTAACGGAAAGGGCAAAGGATATTTCGGCATTTGTGACTCTAGATGGACTCTATCAATATAAAGTAATGCCGTTCGGGATGAAGGGTTCGCCAAGTACCTTTCAACGTTTGATGAATTTGATTACCTCTGGTCTAGATAATTGTGATGCTTACATCGATGATGTCATCATCTACAACGACACCTGGAGAGAACATCTAGCAACGATTCGGAAATTCTTTGACAGCCTCACTGATGCAAGTTTGACAATCAATTTATCTAAAAGTGAGTTATGCCGTTCTTGTGTAACTTTTCTAGGGTATATTGTGGGACATGGTCAAGTTAAACCTATATATGCTAAGGTCAAGGCTATCTGATTTCCCTGTGCCTGTCATTAAAAGCAATTGATGCGATTTTTAGGTATGGCTGGATACTATCGGAAATTTTGTTCCAATTTTTCTAATATTGCTGAACCCCTGACAAACTTGATGAACAAGAAAAACAAGTTTCTTTGGATTGATAACTGTCAAGAGGCTTTTGATAGGTTAAAAACCATGCTTAAAAGTGCGCCGGTTCTTACAGCTCCAAGTTTCAAGCAATCTTTTAAATTATCTGTTGATGCAAGTAATGTTGGAGTTGGAGCAGTATTGATTCAAGAAGATAGAAGTGGTGTTGATCATCCAGTGTGCTATTTCTCTAAGAAATTAAATAAGCACCAAAGAAATTACTCAACAATCAATAGGGAATCTTTGGCTTTAATATTGACATTACAGCATTTTGAAGTTTACAATAGTTCAGCTCCTTATCCGCTTGTTGTGTTTAGTGATCACAACCCCCTTACCTTCACCGACAAGATGAAAAATAAAAATCAAAGATTATTAAGGTGGAGTTTGTTTTAGCAAGAATATAATCTTGACATCATGCACATCAAGGGAAAAGATAATTTAATTGCAGATGCACTTTTCCGTGTATAGAAATATTATTTCATGTACACTTTGTATAATTCATAAAAGTTCTTCTTATGTAATTTTGTTTTACCTCATGTATAATTTACATATGGTAAAAAGAAAGCTTTATTATATAAATCTTTCTTTTTTCTTTATGGGGGGAAGTGTTACGTATATGTAATTTAACTGCTTGTGTGTTAGTTTTAAATTCTCTTTTATTTTATTTTTATTATCATTATATATTATTGTAAGAACTTTATTCACTGGATTTGATTTTTTCCCCTGAAAATTCAGTTTTCTGTTTTGACCTGATAAACACGCAGTCTATTGCTCAGTTATATTTTTAGATAACCTAGTTCTTGACCTTGGTTCCGATTTTGTAAACATTGAGTGAAAATGATTTGGTCATTACCAAGGTCATCTTCAGCCTACGTGTTAGTCTGTTGTAAACAGTTTTATTTTTAAATTTATTTCCAGTGTGGGAATCTAAATCTTAGATAGGGCTATTCTAGCCTACGTGCAAATTGGCAGTTTTTTTACTGCGCTGTTCAAGTTAAGTGACCAAGTCAGCCATCATGTGATCTAAAATCGCGGGTTAAAACATATATTTTCTAGTGGATTTGGTCAGTCGTAAATATATACCTTCGGGCTCAAGGTATTTGTCTTGTTGTTGGGATCTGAGTTGATTTTTTTTATTTAAAATAATTTATTCACCCTGGAAAATACTCTTCTTCAACGAAATTCTTGGAAAAAGACATTCACTAAATTATTCGGAATTCAAAAGCAGGAATTATATTCTTGGTGACTGAACAAGGAACTGTTGAGACATCAACACAAACTGGTTACAGAGGACGTCATCGCCTTCCATATTTGAACTTCATCGAGATTCGAACTTGGATTCAATTAGAACTTTTAGTGATAGGACTTATAGTTTTGAATTCTAGGATTGATTTTGGATTATATTCACAAACCGTAAGTCCTATTTCATATTTTTACCTTGTTTTCTAGGGAAATAAATTATTTTGTTAAATTTACAAAGCTTGTTGACTTCAATATTTTGTTACTTTTGTACGAGCGTACACGTAACAATTGATAGAGCTCTGGCTTTTGAGTATGATTACATGGCCAGAGTGTTAAATCAGATGTTCCATGGAATCATTTGTCTGGGAGCGCGAAAGAAGAACTCAGATATGTAGACTTGGGCACAGATTGAAATCAGATGTTCCAAAACTTCCGTTGCCTGGGAGCACTTACAGAGAGCTATGAACATTAAGCTTGGTCACAGAGTGAAAAACATGATTCCATGTAAATTCATGTTTATCTGGGAACGCTTTCAGACAGCTCAAATATTTATGCTTGGTCAAATAGTGAAATCACGCGATTCCATGTAATCATACGCCTTTGAAAGGTTTACAAAGGACGTAAGCATAATCATTTTAGGTTCACTGGACAGTTCGTATTTTGACAGGATCCGAGTTGTTAATGTAGATGGAATGACCCTGAAAGCATGGTCTCTGTGTTTATACATTCACACAGAAACTAGATCTACAATTTGGCTAACATTTACTTCGAGTTAAGCTTGAAAATTAGTTGGTTTGTTTGCTGACTGCCTCTCAGAGTTAGACGAATATTGGAGATTAAATAAGTAACTTGGGCTGCAGATAAACAGCCTACTTGGTTTACGTTTTTGTGTTTGCATGCTACAGCGGTAAATATCTCAAAATTGAGGTAGTTAAGGGGCGATTCGAGGCATGCTACTTTGGTTTAAGACCAGTTAACTTTAATCATGTTTGAGGTTCATACAGATTGATTGAGCCTCCTTTGTCAGTCGAAAGTATTCAAAATAGCTCTTTTCTGTCAAATCTAACATAAAAAGGTAGGTTGGGCGTAGTGTTCGTTCAGTTTAAAAGCTAACGGTTGTAAAAAAAATAACTCGGATAACTTAATTAAAATCTGACAGGCATACCTTTAACCAAAAAATTATTTTTTACCTTATGTAGAAAATATTCTTTATTTCTGCAATCTAAGTCCGATGAAACTTCGCTCAGACAACTGTCTGATAAGACCTTACACAAGGCTCAGGCTTTAAGCTTTGCCACAGAGTAAAATTAGATGATCCATGTAATCATTAACTGGAAGCACATCAGAGAGCTCTGATAATGAAGCTTGACCACACAGTATATTCAGATGATAGGAATATGTGACTTTTGCCATTAGATGAATAATGATTTCTGAAATATCCGCATTTAGAGTACTACACTCAAGACTCAGTCTAGTGGGTAGAATGTGCCCACTTCCCTCACTTTTATACTTACTGACTGGGGCTGTAAACACACTTTCATATATTTACAGAATGGGGCTGCAAACACTCTTTCGAAGTATGATTTAAATAAATTTATAGAGGGGTTCTTTCTAACCTCTAATGGAAGAACTTTCCTTTTCGCAAGGGAATTTGGGAGAAAAGAAGTTTGATATAAGTTGGTCATGACGAAAGGTGTTTGTTGGTTAGATCTATAACGACGTTGTCTGTTCACTAACTACAAGGCACTTGAAGGAACCAAGCACCGCAGCTTACCGCTAGCCATACCAGATGTATTTAAAAACAGGTGTGCCAATTCCTCACCTTTACTATCGCATCATTCGTAAACTTTACTTACAGCGAGTCACGTGCTACTGTATGAGAAAGCGTAATAAACTGAAATAAATATGACAAGAGATATGAACATACTGATCAACTAATGCAACTATTTTATATCTTGCTCAAATTACTTCTAGGATGGCGTGGAAGTATGAAAGCATGCAAGTAAACATTGTAAATAATGAATCTAAATGGACAGATTAGCAGAAAATATACTGAAAATAGTGGTAAATGGAATGACATCATGCTGGGTTAGACAAGTAAGGTCCGGGTGATTCTCTAGATAATATTTCTATTGATCTTTCTTCTTCCACGGCGTTATTGGTCATGTGTGGGGTTTAGTAGTTGTTAGGGGATTCTTTTGTCATACATTCTCTGTAAGTGTCCCAACCATGCAAATCTTTTCTACGCACGATGTCTGTTGACACTGTTGATTTGTCGTGTTTGGTTCTTCTTTGTTGGCAGTATTAATAGTAAGTCAAGTGGTTGCATTATTTGTCTCCCAACGAGGCTCTGCTTAGTTGAGAGACATATATTGGTATCCTGCGACTGGGAATTCCTTGTCTTGGTACAAACACCGACTTAGATTATTTTTCTCACCAATTTGTTTTCTCCAATTTAATTAAAATAACCATGCAATTTTGCGAATTATAGTTAGCGCATTCAACACATACAGTATTAATCAGGTACTTTTATTGCCTCTAACTTATATATAACGGTCATCAGGTTTTGCACTCTTTATGAAAATCTGAATACTTATCTAAGTAGAATCTAGCTATATATGCTGCTCTTAGAACAGAAGCAAAAAGTTCTTATTGTTACGTTTTGGAAGTGTTGCACCATGAGCGAATACGTTATTTAGGGCAACGGGGTGACCTGTCGACCCTAGGTACACAAGATTTAGTCATGGGAAAATAGAAACATAGAAACAGTTCATATTATTACTGTATTGTTACATTTAATCGATGAATATCATATGAAAATAACAATAAGTAATTCATGTATTTTATATGGATAACTTTTAACTTTTATTAGTTCCAATCTATGCAAAATTCTATGGTAAACAATGGTACGAAACAATACCGTGTACATAGCTCAAAGGAAGTATTTATTGACTGTGAAGAGGTTTCTATGTCATGGTTTTCTTGGAAATTTATATTTTCTCTCATGGAAATGTTGCCATTACTAGTGCAACGATACGCTACATCTAAATATGTTTGTGGAATAACGTTTGGACTAAAGAATCTCGGGATAAGTGGAGGTTTTTAACAAAGTTTCAACAAAGCAGGTCTGACATATGTCTGACACAGATGGCTGTTGTCAGCTTTGCTGTAGCTCTTGAGAGAGTTTGGAATTTTGTAACCTGTGATGTGTATAGCCTGTGTGTCTGGAACAGTGTCAGTTTTTAGAAAAAATGACTTTCTCAAGCTTGAGTTGGTGTAATATGTCTAGAATCAACATGGGTAAGTCTATTTTCACAACTTCTTTATTAAAGTAATCAGCTTTCTGCCAGAATTAGTACCCGTAAAAAGCCATTGCTGACTAGGCACAAGTACATTCACATCGGTTACATGGCCAATACGGACGGTATGGTCAGGTCACAAAAATCACTGGGACATTTGTTTTTATAACACTTGAAGTTACAGGATACCTTTCTGTAAATGTAAGGTTAGAGTACTGTCTTGAGGTTTCAGTTTTTGTGTTTTTTACGTCCTCCCATGTCCTTGTCTTCGTCTGCCTCTCGTTAAAATCGGAGGATTCTAAATTTACTTGACAATCTTGCATGAAAGAGATATCACTTCACTTTATATTTTTGTGTTTTTCACTCCCTCCCCCCGTACCATTAAGTACAACATATTTATACACCGTAAAGTGGTTAATAAAGTTGATGGTGTGTTAGGCCCCAACAGTGAGGATTCAAGCAGCTTATTTATGTGATCAGCACTAATGATCTTTGTAGTTTTGGTTTGTATGATACTCTTTCATTTATGAGCTCTACGAAACAGCTGGACTTCGTGATCGTGTGTCTTTGTCTCTCAAAATGTTTTGTATGGTGCATTATCAAATTTGGAGAGACGTGACCTTAGGCTGCTTTATGAGAGATGTTCATTTCTGTCATATGTCTGTTTTAGCTGTTTGATTTTATAACATCTCCATTAGGCAAGGCATAGGCAAAGCAGAAGACAACAATGGTTTCTTCTTTTCAAAAATAGTTCCTAGTGAGTGGACACAACAACTGAGATAACCGGGCTGAGAAACCAGACTGACATAATAAAAGTAAGTTTAGCAAAATCAGGTAGATTTCTCTGTCACATGGGTGAGAAATTTTGAGTATTTGACGCAGATAACGCTGATAAAGTGTATATAGCCTTTGTACCTGGCTTGTAGTTTCTGCTCTACATACGAGTGTAGATTTTACACCTGCCATATAGAACGATAGATTTTATTTGAGGGATGTTTTCTATTGCTTCCAGATGGATTCGAGCTTATTTAATGCAACAGCAGCTTTTCTTATTCTAACGTTACATATGCTCTTCTTCAATTGACCAGTTCTTGACGATCTGTCTGTCTCTGTAGGATGGGAAAAGCACTTTATTCTCCAAGTATATTGGTGCTGGTGGCGAATCTTCTACTGACATAATTTTTGTTTTCGACTTACCGATATCGAGGTCAACTCTTCTCGCGAGTTTGTTCACTTCCTCTGTAACACGCTGCCCTTCAAGTACATTGTGTTTCAATGATCCAAGGTCATCAGCTAGGTGTAAGCTACATCTTCTTTGCGTTAGGACTAGCTCATGGAATGCATTATCTAATGCATTAGATAGTACCCAGTCTACGAGGATCCGAGAGAACAGCTGTGACCAGTCATATGCCTGTCAATGTTGAAAAAGCTGTTTTCTGACCTTCGACTCTTACAGCAAGAGGAAACAGCATGCATATTCCTCATCATGTCATCACTTACTTTCTGGTATGCCGCAGCTTCTTGTGTTGCACCACAGAGATATTATGTGCTTTGAAATAAATAAAGTTGATAAAACAGGATAGTTGATTTCGCATGCACGTTTCTATTGTTTGAGGTAGTGAGAATAGATACTAGATTCACACAATTATCACATGCTGATCTCATCAATGTCCAGCAAATGGAATAAAGGCATGAAAGTTAATATTTCCTCCATCAAGTGAAATTATCAACTACGGTTTGGAAACTTTAACGTTCAGAAAATTACACCACGTTTTCAAATTTCTAACCTCGAAAACTAGGAAATCAGCGATGTTAAGAATAAATCTAGTATTTATGGATGTATTAGTTAGCACTTTGTTAAAAATTATCTTTAAAAGATTTTGATTTAACAGTTCACTAGTTAAGTGACTTTAATTTGTCGTTCTTTCCCTAATACCCCAGCTATTACAACCAGGTACGTTTCTGCCTTTCTTAAACGCGGCAATATAGTCCTTAGATCCTTTAGAGACATTCATCCATGCTTTCTTGCACTTTATTTTCCAAGCATTTAACTGGGCATTCCATGCTTATATCGATTAAATATGCAAATAACTACACAAAAGTATACAAACAGAAAGACTTCGCACATCATTATAGTATGTTTCTTTCGTACAAAATATTTGTAAATGTCTCCCAGTATGTATCGATTAATGTGTCATTACATGATGCACATCGATTAATATGTCATTACAACATGCACATATATTAAGATGTCATTACATGATGTACATAGATTAATATGTCTTTACATCATGCACATCGATTAATGTGCCATTGCATCATGCACATCGTTTAATGTGTCGTTACCTCATGCACATGATAGTAATTTTGTCTGAATGGATAGATGTTTCAATAAACATTTCAAAGCAATGTATTCGCATGGATAACATCTTCTCGCATACATTTAAATTTTATTTCACTAAAACGTTTTAGAGCATCCTGAAATACGTTATTAATTAAATGTTTTGCCAGCTGTTTGTATGACTTTCACATCAATCCAAAACTATCTTTAAAACAGTTTTGCAGTCGTTTTGATACATATCCGTAAACGTCTCGCAGTAAGTATCGATTGTGTCATTACATCATGTACATCGATTAATATGTCATTACATGATGCATATATATTAATATGTCATTACATGATGCACATCGATTAATTTGTCATTACATGATGCACATCGATTAATATGTCATTACATGAAGCACATAGATTAAGATGTCATTACATGATGCACATAGATTAATATATCTTTACATCATGCACATCGATTAATGTGTCATTACATCATGCACATCGTTTAAGGTGTCATTACCTCATGCACATGATGGTAATTTTGTCTGGATGGATAGATGTTTCATTAAACCTATCAAAGCAATGCATTCGCATGGATAAACATCTTCTCGCATACATTTAAATTTTATTTCACTAAAATGTTTTAGGGTATCTTCAAATACGTTATTAATTAAATGTTTTGCCAACTGTTTGTATGACTTTCACATCACTCCAAAACTATCTTTAAAACTGTTTTGCAGTCGTCTTGATACATAGATGAAAGTTATTTCCGGACAACCTATTCAACGAATAGTAGTATATTTTTTTTACTCAGAAACTGAAATTGTTTTTGTGATGTGCATGACCTCTGCATTTTCAGTTTAAGTTATCTAAAACTTTGGATCTAAATATCTAAATATGTTTATTTTACTGATATGACATAAATTACTCAGTTAAAATGTTTTTCATCATTCACTGTGAACAGTATAGGTAATCAATTTTCGAACTTTATCAGTCGTACACAATTTTTCAAAGTTTACCTGACCAGTTGTTGAACACATCGTTCAATGGAATATATTTTGATGTTTGCATTGTCCAGGATACATCTGGTTACCGTGTATCACTTATAGAATATTATGGCATGATCCAACATTTAAAATCAAAAGAAATAAACTACGTTGACATCGATACAGCAACCTCCTCATTCCAGCAGTGTAGACAGGTTTAGATCAATATTGAATTTATTAACAATTCTTTGAAGGCTATCGATTTTAATGGTATGCTTATTGAACCAATGAAAATATCTGTCTAGAATGAATTTTGAAGCTCTCCATGCATGATCAGTGTGTATATTTTAATTCATATTATTGAGCATGAAAGAAACATCCACTGTCTTTATTCATTACATATAGGATTAAATTATCATGGTTGGGTATTTATCGATGTGTAAATTTTACCTAATCACTCACAAAGTAAATAAAGTCCGAAGGACATTATGTAAACTTTGTAACTGATTACGTAAAATTTACACATCGATAAATACCCAACCATGATCATTTAATCCTTATAATTCCAATTTACTTACTTTCTAACATCAGATCAGCATATTTAATCAATCAAACATTCACTTTCATGTACCTCGAAGTTTTCTTTCATTAGCCTCTTAACTGCGATAGAATACATAGCCCTATCTTCGTCAGCCAAGATTCATTGATTCTTTATACAGTGATACGGGGTAGAATGCCATAGCGGGTCATGCCAGCGATGTATTGTTATGATCATTATTTTAATATATAAAAAATGGTTGTTGCGGTTGCACCAGGAATATTCCTTTTTTTTTCTTCCGAAAATTACTCTTGCGTATGGCACGTGTTGTTATAGCAAAGTCTTTGTTACTTTCTACACATTTCGATCTTTCAAAAGCAAAATCGTGTTCATTTTTAGTGAGATCCCTTTGTTGACATGACCCTGACCTTTAATAGCCGCCGCTGTAACATGTTGTCGAGGTGAAATACAATAATTTCCAAAGATTGGCTTCTAAAGCCTGCCGTATGCCTTCATCGGCAAAAGGGGTGAGTGTTGGAGTGCAAGAAGGTCTGTGCAATTACATTGTTTTAACTTCTGATGGTCGATTTTAATCTGTGGCTTGTCATTTTTGATCGGAAATCACAGGAGTGGGTGGGTGGGAGATTGTTGTTGTTATTATTAGGGTGTAAAGCGTTGATATAAATAAAACTTCACATCAAATGATCTGGACACAGGGAACCAAAAGTAGTCCGCAGAATTTATCGATGTGTAAAAAATTCCAGATCAGTATCACGTGACCGTTTACATCCAATCAAAACGTAGAAAACGCAGTCAATTAAGCAATTGACTGCGTCAATTAATAAAATTTGGAATTTTATATATATATATATATATATATATATATATATATATATATATATATATATATATATATATATATATATATATATATATATATAATTTGCATATGTTTGTAACTTTTTGTTTTACAACACTAAATTTTGTCATAATGTTCTGCAACATGCCCAGCTTTATATCTAAAGCTTCTGACGCTGGAGATATAGTATATCGAACTGCACAACTTACCATCTCAAGGGATGAGTAATGGGGCTCGTAAGTTGTCCAGTTCCAATGTAATTTAAACGCATATCGTTTCTATGCATTCGGTTGGAAGTCTCTTTTCCGAGCACTTTACATCCTGGGTCGGAATTTTGTATTTTAGCCATATGATCAATTTTTAAATGTCAGCCATATGACCGATTTCTGTATTTTAGCCATATGATTAATTTTTTGTATGTCTGTCACTACAAGTACTATATTTAGACTAATCTTTGTAAGCTAGAAATATGAGCAATTTTTGTATGTCATTCGTATGACCAATTTTTGTATGGTAGTCATAAGATCACTTTTTGTGTGTTAGTCATAAGATCAGTTTTTGTATGTTAGCCATATGATAAATTTTCGTTTGTCAGTCATATGACCAATCTTTGTATGGTAGTCATAACATCATTTTTTTTTCTTATATGTTATTATTGCTTATGCTTCTTGACATTATAACAGCCAAAACCTATAGGGATATTTATAGATTTTTCTCTTCGGAACAGTATATTCCAATATTAGAATTATTTTTGGCATGACCTGAAATCTTTGTCACGTTGATATGACTTTAGCTGTAACATTAATTTCATTTCATTTATTTAATTATTGCAACGACGTCTTCTAAACCCTTTTTGGGACTATACCTTTTAATATCGACCTTCAGACACTAAAGTGGTTTTTTAGTTATGCAGAATACTATTTTGGGGGATTCTAGATCCGAATTTCTTGATTCTAAATATAGTACTCGTAGTGACTGTGCTATAGAAGTCATTTATTAACACAGTAATTTCTACTCTGTGGTGGCATACAAAGTTAAACATTGGGAAATCTATGCTAGCAGCATTCCATTGTTGATAGTTTTGAAATTTTGAAGAACAACAGTGGCTTAATGCATTGCGCAGAAATATGCGGGCCTTCCGATATAAATATTTATATAAATAGTGGAATACAACACAAAGCAACATGTGCAAAATCAATACCTAAGTACATAATTAATTCCATGGAAGATTGAATGACATTAGGACACATGATAAACGTATGGGATGTTTTTAGTTTCCACTGTGACCGTATATTTTTGTGTGTTTGCTATTTACACAAAACTCAATGGGGATAACGCAGTGTGACAAAAGAAACTCGATTGTGTTTTCAATAGTTATCAAAATACTACTGGTTCAGTTCCAAACTATCACTATGGACTATGGACCTGAGTGTGTTGTTTTGTTTTGAAAGGAATGAGTTGTCTAGAAATGTTTTTGTATCCCTAAAGGATATTACACATTTTGTTTTTCTTCAAAAAGTTTAAGTGACCCATGACTCTCTACCACAGCGACTACTGTGATCTGCGGTAAACAGGACAGCCCGTTTACAACATCATTATGTCCTGATCAGGTATGGTGACCTTAAGTCGATCATGTAATAAAATTTAGATCAGTGTGTGTGTGTGCAGCTGTACGTGTGTGATAACGGGCATCATTTGATTACAAGCGTATATCAGTCACTATTCGCAAGCAATTGTGCAATTTGTAAAACAGCTTATTTTATTACATACTCAATTGTGAAATAAACAATATTAATGGTTAAATATTGTTCATATCTTTTCATTTCTTATATTGTCCCAATGCTTTTCATTTCCTATATTTTCTCAATGTGAAAAATATTTCGCAACGTTGTCGATGTTGACTTGTTTATATTAGGATTCTTTATGGAAATCAAATCCAAAACAGAATATTTTGAATGTGGATTTCATTGTTGAGGTTTGAGTAATATTGCTTAATAATGAAAGCATGGACAGGATCTAGAGAATAATAACATCAGAACACAATTTGGGAACCTGTCCGAATATTTGTGGACTGTATCATAAAATGATTTACTATCGATAAATACAAATTGACTCTGGCAATTAAATTCGAGAGCGAAATGTAAATATATAATATTTGAAACTTTGAGTACAGGTAATTCAATAACATTATATTTATTAAATAGTTAATCAACTAATTACTTAATAAATCAATAACTTCAGAGAAATTGTTACCTAAAAGAACAATACAACATTTGGAAAGACAGTCAAATAGACATACAGTGAAAAAATAATACAAGCAACAAAAGTTTTTTTTTAAATAATAAATAACCTGAATACTGTTATGATTAAAAATAGAAAATAGAAACTATGAATATCTTGGTTGTTTCCTTCTGATTAATTTAATAATTCTTCAGGGAGATCGCTACTTCCTCGAAAATGAGACTTGATTCATGCAAATACACTGCAAAGATTAATTATACTGATCCATTCCGTAAGGATAGAAAAAAAACCACTTGGAGGTGGGTAGCTATACATGTCAAAAGTAACATTTATGTAATTCTACGATCTGATCTTGATTTTCCGGGGCTAGAAGGTATTTGGGTGGAAATAACTTGGAATAAATTACTGATTGGAGGGCTATACATACCACCAAACAGTGAATCGTATGTTTGTGATCTTCTTGAATTAAGCATTGAGAGAACACAGAACACTAAACCAGACTATCAAGTTCTTGTCGGAGATTTTAATGAAAATTGTCTCATTCCCAATAATAAAATACTCAAACTTTGCCGCACTCTTGCAACCTACAGCAATTATACATTAAACAACACATTTTACAGAGTATGCTAAGATTTTGATAGATGTAATAATTGTATTGGAATCCGAAATTGTATCTAGTGTTGGTGTCCTTGATCCCTTTCCGCTAGCAGAGTCAGATATCATTACCCAGTATATGCCACTTTAAAGCTTACTACCAAAATATTCGAGTACTATAAGAGAGTAATATGTTTATAGGATAAAGGAGACTGGTATACATTGTTAAATTCATTTTTTCATAATGTTCTATGGGATAAAACATTTGAAACAAACGATTTTAATAATGTTCCTAAATTCTCAAGTCTACTTTAGGATGCAGTAAGTAAAGCCGGTTGTTATTCGTGCTAAAGACCCACCTTGGATACGCAATGAAATCAATAAACACATTAGACACAGGTAGCGGCCTTTACGATCGAGCAAAATGCACACAAAACCCACAATACATGTTGTTATATCGTCTAAAACAAACCAAGTTCAATTATTAGTGAAATACGTGAATCTAATTATTTCCATAATCAGTGGTTGGGAGACAAAATTAAAACTTGTTCAGGTAATTCTTAGGAGTGGTTGAAATTTGATAAATACATCCAGGGAAATTCTAATAAGAAATTTTGTGATTCATTGATTATAAACGGTTTTATGGTGGCATATGATCGAGAGAAAGCTAAAATATTTATGATTTCGTTTGCGAACAGTCTAGAATTCAGATAGATACTGTGATAGAACAAGATGTATATCTATTACCGTAGCGGCTATCTCTAGCATCAGCATTAGTGCAAAGGACGTATATAGCGTTATTATTGGCTTAAATCAATCCAAAGCGTGTGGTCCAGATTTATTGCATCCAAAGTTACTTACAAGAACTGCAACTTGAATTAGGTATCCACTGTGTCGGATATTTAACATTTCTCTTAAGACCTCAAGATATACATATTCTTGGAAATTAGCAAACGTGGTGCCAGTATGTAAACAAATGTAGAACAATATCGCTCTTTTGTATTTTATTCAAGGTGTTTGAAAAATGTGTCTACAAATATTCGCATAATTAATTATATTGTCAGACATAACTTGATTGCACCGAATAAATCAAACTTAACACCAGGTGACACTACAACAAATCAGTTACTACAGATTTATATTACGACATGCTTAGCTCTAGATAATGGAATTGAAGTTAGAACTATTTTCTTTGATATGAGTACAGCATTAGATTGTGTTTCGGATAACTAATTAAACCTAGAAAAATCGGCGTTCGTTTACTGCTGTGCTTAAAACATTACTAATCATTAAGAAAACGAAGAGTTGTTCTGAAATTCTCTACTCTCTGATTTTCAATTTATTAATGCAGGAGTCCCACAAGGATCCATCCTTGGACAATTATTAATTTTAGTATATATTAATGGTGTACTGCATTATATATAATCATTGAACAATCAAAAGGCGCAGGACTGGTCCCGTTGCTGGATAGTGACCTTCTACCGAGATAAAGCCTATATTTTCCAGTGATGCTGTATGGCAAGCTCACATTTGTCTCAAAAGGTTTGAATAAAGTTAATGTTTTGAAGAATTTGAAATCTAAATTGGGTCGCATGTCCTTAGAAAGGGTATGTAAATCATATACATGATTGACTATGCTGACTGTATCTGCGATAATTACACTATGGGTGAAAAAGAATAACTTAAAAAATAAATGTGGAGTCTATGAGAATAACCGTTATTATATGAGGAAACCGAGTAGGATAACCTGAAGCTTTGAAGCTATAAATATCAAATAATTCCTTTATTTAAAATGTTGGTTTTGCTCCAAAATATTTACAAGATATAATTCAGCCTGTTGTTTTTAACAACGATAACTACACCAGTGGATCATCGAATACTATTTGACCTCTTTTGTGCCTAACGAGAATTGTCGCATGATTATGGCTAACATGGATTTCGGTTACTTTTCTATTTCACAGCCTCTATCCCCAATGACTTTAGCTCATTTAGCAAACAATCCATGACAGTGAAGTGGCCCAAGGAAGCAACCAGAGTCATATAGTGACGCAGAGTAGTGATCGGTACCCCCCCCAAAAAAAAAACCTTCACTGTCACTCTACACACATTTTCAACCTTAATTCACTTCTCACTGCATTGAAAATACACAGGCGCTGCGAGGATAATTGATCTCAAATCACCTGGTTCCAAAGTTTGTTAAGATCGAAAGAGTATATTACAACGCCTGTCATTTTAGACATGCTTTCGTAGCTACCACTGATAGTGTCACAAGTTAAATTGTTGAGGTGTACTCCCAATGACGTCATCTGATGACGATATCAAGTCCTAAGGAATGCAAAAATTTTTGATTTTCGTGAATATCTTTAGGCCAACCAAGAAATTTTCTCAAAGATGACTTTCCAATGTGAACCAAACAGTTGATGCATATTTTTTGTTTTCTGCGCATGATGTCAGTTGTGAGCAACTGCCGACATATTCATGCAGACTCATTGATGACTTCGGCTGTGTTGTTTCCCTTAAGAATTGATCCCACGATCGTTTTCAAGGGATTTATGAGGTTGTTAGGGTCATTTAGACCACTAAGACTTTCTCCTTGTTTTGGCTGTTGCTGGCGACACATTGCTATTTGTTATTCTGTCCATTCGGAATGTTCTTCCGGTGTGCCAGACTTGGGTCTATGTTGTTGCTCCATGCTTTTTGTATTGGTTTATAATCTTCTTATGATTAGCACGTTTTTTGTATGCTATTTGTTCTGAGAGAGGCACGGGAATCTCTTCTATTTGGGTGCATGTGCCTCTTTTTTCTAGATATATTTGTTGCTCTTCTTACTCTGTATGTTTTTCAATGTTGGGTGATGGTGGCAGCTGAAATATAGATACTTATATTCATTGTGGAGAAAAGAAGTTTACGTTTATTAGACGTTCCAGGTCTATCGGTAGAACTAAGCGTTCCGATTTGAAACAAAGTCGGCTGTAACATTACTGCTGCATTGTCCAAATTACCTGGAGCACCATCGAGTAAATACCCTGGGTATTTGCACATCCCTGGATACAGTACTATTGGTCTGGTACATGCTTGATTCACGACTTGATTCTAACAACCAACCAGATCCCGGTGAATCACCAGTAAATCGAGTTGATGCTTTATGTCACAGACATGAACTTGTTTATAAAACATCAAAGTGAAATCCGTACACGTTAACGTGATCCATGATCTAAATGGGATTTATCCAACGCACGGGGATCGAATCGCAAGATGGATCATCAATGGAGTTATTAAGGCCGAGATTGTTTGGTTGGTAACCATTAAAAGCATGCAGGTCTCGAAGACATTCCACGTACATGTCGCGCCGGAGATACTCTTGCACGATAACGCGTGGAACTTTAGCTATTTTATTGTTTGTTAGACCAATGTAGAGTACATTTTTGGGCGCAATCCTACATAGTTCTCAATTAGTTTACCAAGCATTCGTATTTAACCTTACCAAGAAACTTTTTATTAGTGTTGCTAAACAACGGATGTTCTTTTGGACAATCGTTGGTATCCAACTTGTTAGGTAAACTTGGCTCAGCCAATTCTGCGCGCACATGGTTGCTTGTGATGTGCATTGGCAGGGTGTCAGTGTGGGTGTAGAGCATCTTGACCCTATGCTTGTAACGCTCGACAAATCCAGCACGGACGATCCAACATAAAATGATTTTGTGAGCTTAAGTTTTGATTTTACAACAAACTGCAACTAGCCCACCATTGAGATCGTTCGAGATTCGAATGCAAGATCAGCAATAAGCCATCGAATCTTATCTTGTTCACTATAACGGACAATGTCAATTTGAATCCGTTTCCGAATACTCTCTATCGTCATACTAAACACAGCATTGTCCATAAGTTTGAAAAAGTCCTTCTAAAAAACTATTTGTGTTCGCTATTTGTGTATACGTTGCTGTCTAAATTCAAGAACTCGATGGACATTGGTTAAACGCATTCCCAATCGCAAGTACAACGGCAGATTTCTCACGTTTACAACATAATTGTTTTTCGTCCTTCTCCTTTGAACAAGTTTTATGCGTTCAGTATACTTACGTACGGATTCATTCATGATTGTCGACTGATACATGGACAAGTACGTACCAGGCGGCGACAAATCTGGTGTCAGAGGTGCATCATGTTCTAGATCAACTTGAAAGAAGCATCAGTGGTCGCTATTGCTGTACTCATGTATGTGTTTTTGTAGGTCCACGTGCGTGAGATCAGTCCAGTGAAACCCGCCGACAGGTATCGGTTGCATCATTGCCCATTCGTAAATGGTATCAATATCCTGATGAAAGATGTAACTGTTAGCATCAGCGGGTTCACATCCGTCTATGTTTGGGTTGTTGACATGAACGTATCTGTGATTTGCCACATAAATAACGCCATAAAATGAGCGCTCAATAAACATATGCTGGTCAATATTGGTGAGCAATTCCAACTCGATTTTTCTTTTGGACAAAAACGCATCCCAAGCCATTCCCGCTCATTCAATGTAATGTGCAGGACCTGACATGTATACTTGCGTGGAAGTGTCACGAAATTACTCGGGCGCATCAGCAAGCAACAACACATCAGTGTGCAAATACAAGTTGTGGTATTCTCCCATGTTTTTGTTTTTCGAATGTGGACCAAAGTTTGTTTGCGTACTAGTAATCTTTTTCTAGAATACCTTCACGTGACAGTGAAACACTTCAATCAGTGGTAAGTGAATTTCAGCAAATTTATTCCAATCGCTTATGTACTCGTATGGGAGCAGATCTTTTCTCGTTAACATGTCAATGTTTGAATCGCTGGCACCCTGAAGTTTTCTACCGCTAGATTACTCACTAAATTATCCAAAGACGAATTCAGAAATGTAACGAATCAATAAACTGCAGTTGACCAAGCATAAACGTCACATATTTTTTCATATTGTTTGGAATAACACGTAGCGATGAGTCTGATGCAGTGGCCACTGCTTGCATAATCGAATGGCTATTATATCCCCTCATGAAACACTGCACCGAGTTTTGTTTGGGTAAATTCTCAATTGTAGATTACATGCGCTGTGTACATGCACTCTGCACTTGTCAGTGATGTGACAATGCTCACGGACTTTGGAACCAGAACTTCCAAATGCGGTAGAATTAAATAGACCATCACAGATCCACAATGAGTGTCTTAGTTATGTCAGCAGGTAAATAGAGTTGTGGTCGAATAGATTTCTCTGTAACCTCGGGTGATATGAAAAAACCTTTACCGAGTCCTTGCCACGATATCACATAGGTTGTTCAGTTTTTACGTACCATCTGACTACATCCTTGTCACGACTAAGCTGCATAACCAAATGCGTATTACGAACAATATTTTAATGTCTAAGGTACCGGAGTGTTGTAATACCGATGTGATTCCAGGAATAATATTTAATAACATTTGTCGAGCGAACTTGCTTTGCTTGTATGTGTGTGGGATAATTGCCACTTAATTTTTTATTCACCACTAAGCGTATGAAATTTAAATTAATTTACTTCTGATTGCTGTGCCTTTTCACAAACATGCTCAGCAGCCTCTGTAGCAATATCAGACGCAATACGTGTTTGTTCATCCAGACGCTGGGTTTGTTCATCTTCAATAGCAATACGATGACGGTTTTGTTTATCCTCAAACGTAAGTATGTCAGCCTTTCTTGCACCTCTTGCTGTTCGTATCAATCGCTCACGTGCAGATTGTTTGAGTTGTTGTACCGTTGCTGTATTAGTAACTTTTGTTGTATCAGTAACGGATGGTGAATTATATGACACAACAAGTTGATCCAATGCAACTATTAGTCTCAATAATTTAAATATGCCAGCTTTTCATATGCGGCTTTGTATTTGTAGTTCATGCTGTTGTCCGGTTTGCTTTGACTGATGCGCTAATGGAATACCGTCTCTAATTAAG
>JAECUM010011440.1:0-53646 GCA_016617855.1 Megalonaias nervosa | reverse complement strand
CATTTAAAACATGTACATTATCTCTTGATACCGAAACTGTTGCTTTTATGTTAAACCTATGAAATATTTATAATAACTTCCCAAAACATTCCGAGTGAATCACGTTGTACCTGGTTCTATTATTTACATTGCCTACAGTTTTCAAATTATTTTGATCCCTGTGCATGTTCAATTTATACAAACGAACATTTAGAAGTGTGCAAGCACTTTATTGTAAACATAAGATACACTTTCAAATCTTTCAATAAAATTGTAACTCGGCTAGGGTAGATGGCATGTTGAGGAATATAATTTATCTTTACCGGAGCATCGTTTGCTTCTCTTTTTGGTAGCTATTTAATATCTATACTCAAAGGCAGTTATTGCCAAATATAAGACTGCATCTATCCATCTACAATGCACTTTTGTACCATAAATGTTTTCCAACTTATACCTGAGTAGGTAATACTGTTGTGTTACACGTTCGTGATAATGATTCATATATAATATGATTCAATTGTATCGATATTGGGGATTTGTTAAGAACCTAATATGGAGCTAACATTTGTAAATGATTGTAGATTAAATTTTGGATAATATTTATAAACATTTTTGCATATCATCTTGACTTCAAACGGATGTAGAAAGCGAAGCAGTTTACGAATTTGATGCAAAAATAATCCATATCTTGGTGATCATAATGCATGTAAGATTCTGTATCAGGTTTGTGCTCAAGAAACGTGTTCATTCCAATCTTAATTTCAGCCTTCTACCCGTGTTTAGTTAGAATATTAGCTCAACAGTTTATTCCAATTATTTATTGGATTTAAGGAGTATCTGTTGACATTTTAGTTTAAGTCGCTCTTTCTTTTTATTTTTAATTTATTCCAGGACGTTTGGCGAATCAGCTAACACGAGGATATAGGAAAATCAGCATATTGAAAATTGGAATTCATTAAGAACGTTAGACGTTTGGACCTGTAGTTTACCTTGTATGATTATTTGCTATTAAAATAAAAATAGTGCAAGTTCATCTTAGATGTCACTTGTATAATTTTAAAAAAAGATATATTTCTTGAAACAACCTGAAGTTGTTGCTTTTAGTTTTCACTTACTTACCTTAATACATAGACTAGTAGCCGCTAAATGTTACGGTTCTCTACCGGATGCATTTGATGGAGATCATTGGATGGGAACAAACAAACATACATACATACATACATACATACATACATACATACATACATACATACATACATGCATACATATATTTTTCGAATCGAAGGGATGCATATAAAATCTTTTCACTTTTTTTGTCAAGCTGTCATTTACCAAATGAAGGAAAGTGTAACTCAACCAGTTTCTATGCCATCCTCAAAGGTCCTGTTCAGAATGTGGAACATAGATATCATGTTGGAATGTAAGATGGACATTTTGTAATCTATATATTAACATTGAATGAGGTTAATAATGTGAACTACATTTAGATGCAGGTTATACTCTAACTTTTAATGAGCTTTGACATAGTTACATCAACCCTCATAATAAACGAATTTTATCATGTTTTGCATGTATGCATTTATGGATACATATATATGAATTTGTATGTTTAGGTTGGTAGTCAGGAACTACAATGCAGGGATAGGTCTCCGTAACTATTTATCCACCTTTCGGTCACTGTCCATGGACAGATCCATATTTTGTTTTAAATATATCTTTATCTCTCTTGTCTGGTAAAGTAAAGACTTCATAAGAAAAGCTAGCGAAATTTCTGATCAAACGTTACAATTAAAAACCCGTTGAATTCTAACCATCTTTACCATATTTAAGAAGTGGAGGAGGACTATTCTTGCCAGTGAAAATTTGTAGGCAATTAATCCCAAAGAATTGTAAGATATGTCAGAGAATTACATGTGTAAACATTGTTTCTTTTGGCAATGAAAGAACATGATTAGTTCCAAGTTATAACAGTTACTGTCTTTCTTGCTTCTTCCGTTGTACATTCTGACATTGTTGTATCATTTTCTACAGAAAGATCTGAAGGATAATCACATTGAAATTAATGTCTTACGTATCATTGTGATCTAGGGGGATTAGTGTCAATTTAGCATACGTCTGATCAGTCAGTTCATAATTATTCGTTTAATTTTCATACGCGGTTATGCAATAATCAATCAAAGACGTAACAATATATTTAAAAGATAAATATGATATTGTATTTAGTGCAATTCATCTCAAGATGATTGTATGTTCGTATCAATAAAGATATATGAATGTGCATGTGATTAGTTTGGGAGTCAGTCAGTTCAATTCGAATATAAATCTAAATCTATCGATTTCTCCAATTTTGTTATGCCATTCCATGGAGAGATCGGAAGCCTAGAACCAGAAACAATTCTTTCTCAAACACGAGTGGCCCGAGTGTCAGTGCCGTCTAAAACGTTAGCCTCTATCGATCGCAGTCATCGAACTGTCCGGGTGGATTAAAGTCTCCGGTTGGGCCGATATTGTTACGTGACAAAGCGCTTTTTCTGTGATGCTTACTCAAACATTTAAGCTGACCGCAGTGTATAGCCTCTCTAGAGCTGAGAAATCGCGATTAACCCAAAATAACAACAAACAAAGAAATACAGATGAAATATAAGAAACGTTAAATGACAACATACTTTGCAAGTGACTTGACGTGAGACAGTTCTAAATGTGCAGATGAAACTGCTGAGGCAACTAATGCCTTACACGTAATAGTTGGAGACATTGTATCAGTTTCCTAATGCAGTTGATAATAATAATAATAATAAGAATAATAATAATAATAATAATAATAATAATAATAATAATAATAACAATAATAATACAAAGATAAATATCTTATTAATTGTCGTACATTGTGAACATGAGATTGTATTTATTGGAGTAATTAATGTATACCTCGGCATGATCTGAATATTTATGATTAATCAGTTAATGTTAATACAAATTGCTTCAGAAGGGAAATATGGCAGTGTCGCGAAAGCCGTAGTGCTAAGAAATTGTGAACATCGAAATTCAGGAAATTGACCCTTTCACAGCAGATAATTCCTGCTGTCCAATTACGGGCTACGGTCTTCATGAAACATTTGCTTCAGTCAGTCATAAACCTGTTTTCTCTTAAAAGATTGCAAAAATATAAACAATTAGAGTCCTCCATAAATTTATATATGAAGTATATCTAATTTATGGAAAGGAAGTGATAGTAATGGCAATGCTATTTATAAAATGTTGCTCTTACCAGTGTTTGATGTTGCTGTTGTAGTGTTATTTTTAGACGTATTACATGTCGAGGACGTCACATAGCACATTTTCATCACATCATCCCACACAAGATTGGAGGGACAAGACGCGATGAGCCCGTTTCCCTGAATGCAGATTATATACTGGTGACAATCTGAACAATATTGGTAGTTTCCATTGATTTTGCCGACACAGGAGTCATCACAACCTTAAATATGAATAAGATGCTGACGTAGTTACGTTACGTTGCAACTAAACTAGTTTTGGTCTCATAGTTCACATTAGGAAACACCAATCATTTTCTATAAAATGTTTGACGACCCTAGATAATTTGTGAAGAGGTCGAACTGCTATTTTTAAACATACATGTTTACTCATTGGGAATTAAAAGAACGTGACGTAATCCGCTAGCAAGTTTCTGCCTGACGCTGTCTTGAACCTCCTGTTCACTTACTACATTTTAAAGATATGAAAAGTTAGAGTCCTCCATAAACATATAACTGAAGAATGTCTAATATGTGAAAAGTTATTGTTTGTGATGGCAAAGCTTTTCATAAAATATTGCTCTTACCATTGTTTGATATTGCAATTATAGTGTTATTTTTAAGAGCATTATATGTCATGACGTGAAATCGCACATTTTCTTTGCGTCATCCCAGACAAGATTGGAGGGACAAAGCATGATGTACTTGTGTCCATCAATGCAAGACATATACTTCCCACAAACATATGAATGTCTATGTGTTTAGCTTGGTAGTCAGGTAATGCTATGCAGGCACCAATCTACCTATCCATTTATCTGTCATTTTATAACTATCCTTGAAGAGATAAGAAGCTTGTAACAAGAAATGATACGTTTTAAGATATGCCTTTTTATCTCCTCTGTGGTTATGTAAACATTATATGTAAAAAGTTAACAAATGTCTGATTTAATGTTAGAATAAAAAAAGAAATGTATAACTCGTTGAATGACATAATATATTACAAGTATATAGAGAGTAAGAAAACATAACGAGTGCCAGTGAAACATTGATGGTATTGAATTTCTTACCGGTAGTAGCAGATGTAGCTGCTGCCGTTGTTGTTGTAGGTGTTGAACTTTTTGTCCTTGTTGTATCAGTTTTCTCAAAGACTGCTGAATAATAAGAATAATAACTGCAATTATACTAAATGGAATAATAATAATAATAACTGTGATAATAATAATGATTATAAAAATAATAATAATAATAACAATAATAATAATAATAATAATAATAATAATAATAATAATAATAATAAGAACAATATTAATAATAATAATAATAATAATAATAATAATAATAATAATAATAATAATAATAATAATATGTCCAAATAATTCAACTTATTCATTATAGTAGATTGAGACGTTAGATTGCTGGTTTGATGTAAATGGTGCATAGCTGTGTATAATCTGACCAATCAGGGTCACTAATGAAATGATAATTAAACTTGCTACAGAACAGAAATATTCTTGTCGACAATGGAGTTGGACATGGCAACAGCAAGATCATCCAGTTAGGATCGAACATCTGCCACAATTTCCTTTACATCTCGCTGCCCAACTGCAGAAATCGTCTTCACAACAAGTGGGTCATCATCCATGCATTCATTGAAAGTTTTAAGCGATAAAACCAACACAGAAGTGTAAGGTATGAGAGAAACTTACAACTGTAAAGATTGTATTTGTTAATCTAAATTTCCATACAAGATTCAATCTAAATGTCTGGTCAAGACGTAGAATGAAACAGAAATTTAAACACCGTTGTATTCCAACTTCGTTTACAAGACTATTATCAGTGAGATATCACTATCAGTGACGATGAAATGTTTGAGGCAACTAATCCCTAACCCATAGTAGCCGATGGTGTTTCTGCGGTTGTTGCTGCAGCTGCGGTTGACCTTTCAGATCTCGCTGTATCCGTTATCTCAGATAGACCTGAGTAAACAGTAATATTATACAAAGAATAATAGAACATCACTTATATGTCGTTTATAATTCTCGCACATTATGAATATAACATTGTAGGTTTGGAGTAAACGTACATATCTCGCCATCATCGGTAGAATCTTGATTACTTCCCTAAAGTTTAGCTCAACACTGAAAGTAATCTGTAACTCTTCATCTTCTGTAAACTACTGCAAGAATATCTTGCATGATGTTTGAAACCAACAAATCTAAAATCTCATTTTCTTAAATGTCTGTGGTTGAAGAGAATCATCTCTAACCATACATTCAAAACATGCACATTATCTCTTGAGACCGAAACTGTTGCTTTTATGTTACACCTATGAAATATTTGTATTAACTTTCCAAAACCTTGCGAGTGAATCACCATGTATCTGGTGCTATTATTCCTACTGCGTACAGTTTTCAAATTATGTTCATCTCTGAGCATGTTCAATGTATACAAACGTACATTTAGAAGTGTGCAAACACTTTGTTGTAAACATAAATGCAGTCCCAAACCTTTCAATAAATTTGTAACTCGGTTAGAGTAGGTGGCATGTTGAGAAATATAAATTATCCTTACCAGAGCATCGTTATTGTTTTCGGTGTCTATTTAATGTCAATATTCAAAAGCAGTTCTGGCCAAATATAAGACAGTATATTACCAGCTACAATACACATTTGTACCATAAATGATCTCGAACTCATACCCGAGAAAGTTATACTGTTATGTTACACGTTCGTTATATACATTCATTCATTGAATCCAAAATCTCATTTTCTTCAATGTCTGTGTTGACGAGAATCATCTCTAACCATACATTCAACACATGCACATCATCTCTTGATACCGAGACTGTCGTTTTTATGCTAAACCTATGAAATATTTGTATTAACTTTCCAGAACCTTCCGAGTGAATCACCATACACCTGGTGCCATTATTCATATTGCGTACAGTTCTCAAATTATCTTCATCCCTGCCTGCGCATGTTCAGTTTATACAAATGGATAGTTAGAAGTGTGCAAAGATTTTGTTGTAAACATAAAATGCAGTCTCAAAACTTTCGATAAATTTGTAACTCGGCTAGAGTAGGTGGCATGTTGAGAAATATAATTTATCCTTATCAGAGCATCGTTTTTCTGCTTGGTAGATGTTTAATTTCTATATTCAAAAGCAGTTTTGGCCAAATATAAGACAGTATCATACCACCCACAATATACATTTGTACCATAAATGTTCTCGAACTCATACCCGAGAAGGTAATACTGTTGTGCTACACGTTCGTTATATACATTCATATACAATATGATTCCATTTTATCGATAATGGAATTTGTTAGGAACCTATTATGGAGCTAACATTTGTAAATGATTGTAGGTTAAACTTAAGATAATATTTATAAATATGTTTACATATCATCTTGACCTTAAACGGATGTATAAAGCGAACCTGTTTACGAATTTGATGCAAAAATGATCCATATCCCGGTCATCATAATCCATGTAAGGTTTTGTATCGGTTTTGTGCTCAAGAAACGTATTCAGTCCAGTCTTAATCTTCGCCTTCTAGCTGTGATCAGTTTGAATTTGAGAGGTACTTCTTATTTAAATTATTCATTGGATTTACAGAGCGATTGCTGACATTATATTTTAAATAGCTCTTTTCCCTTATTTTTAATTTATTCCAGGACGGTTGGTTCGTCAACTAAAACGAGGTTGTAGGCAAAGCAGCATTTTGAAGATTGAAATTCATTTGGGAAATTATACGTTTGGACCTGTGGTATGAACTTTTGATTATTTGCAATTAAAATAAAAATACTGCAAGGTCGTCTTAAATATTCCTTGCATGATTTAAAAAATTAAAACATTTGTTGAAATTTTCTAAACTTGTTGCTTTCAGTTTCCAAAATTACTTACTTTCATATATTGTCTCGTAGCCGATAAATGTTAGGGTTCTCTATCCGATGCTTTTGATGGGCATGATTGCATGGGAACGTACATGCATACATACATACATAGACACATACATACATACATACATACATACATACATACATACATACATACATACGTACATACATACGTACAAACAAACATACATACATTCACACATGCATAGATAAATACATACGTACATACATGCATGCATTCATACATACATACATACATACATACATACATACATACATACATACATACATACACAGACACAAACTGTCCATTTTATCATGACAGAAATTTAGTTGGATGCTTAGCAGAGAAAATAAGATAATGAATCTCAAAAGAAATTTCACAATTCTTCGTAAATCGTAAACCAGAATCTAGAGCGGATCAAGAATGGTTATATATTAAATAGTTTCACTAATCTGAAATCATAAATCCAATTTAATTTCTTAGTACATGTTGCAGTTTTCCAAACAAAAAGGCTCAGTCTCATATACTTTCAATACCATCACAAAACGTCTTATGAATCTTAATTAAGTTAGATTTCCTATTAGAATGAAATATGGACATCCTTTTATCGATACATTTTGATTGAATCAGGATAGTAATGTGAATGTTATATTTTATTCACTTTAACTTTATCTCCGCATTTTTCAAAATGTATGTATCTTGCGGTGGTATCAGTGGATGGAAAGAAAAATATGAATGTCTACATGTTTAGCTTGGTAGTCAGGTAATGCTATACCGGCACCAATCTACCTATCCATTTATCACTCATTTTCTAACTATCCTTGAAGAGATAAGAAACTTGAAACAAGAAACGATACTTTTTTGAGATATGCCTTTGTATCTCACCTCTGGTAATGTAAACATTATATAGGAAAGTTAAAAATTTCTGACCTATGATAGAATCAAAATGAAATATAAAAGTCGTTGAATGACAATATATTTTACAAATATCTAGAGAGTAACAAAACATACCGAATGCTAGTGAAACATTGATGGCAATGAATATCTTATCCATATTGGGAGATGTAACTGCTACCGTTGTTGCTAGTGGTGAACTTAACTGTAGCAATATTAAATGCACTGCTAATAATAATAACTGTGATAATAATAATAATAATAATAATAATAATAATAATAATAATAATAATAATAATAATAATTATATTAATCATTATAATAATAATATCAATGAGATATCAGACTTTTATCTTATTCATTATAGTTCATTAAGAAGTTGAGATTATTGGTTTCAAGTATATGGTGAATAGCTGTGTATAATCTGTCCAGTCAGGGTCACTAATCAATAAAACGTGTTACAGAACAAATATATCCTTGTCGTCAATGGAGTTAGATTGGGCAACAGCAAGATCTTCCATTGAGGATCGAACATCTCCCACAAGTGCCCTTACATCCCTCTGTCCAACTGCAGACTGGGTCTTCACAACAAGTGGGTCATCATCTATGCATTCATTTAACTTCGTAAGCGATGAAACCATCAAAGAAGTGTAAGGTGTGAGACAGAAATACAACCGTAAACATTGAATTTGTTAATCTAAACTTCCATACGAGAAACAATCCATGTTACTGGCCAAGCCTTTGAATGAAACATAAATATTAAATCCGTTGAATTCCAACACAGTTCACAAGAATATTGTCAGTGAGATATCGCCATCAGTAACGAAGAAATGTTTGAGGCAATTAATCCCTTACCTGTAGTAGACGATGGTGTTTCTACTTTTGGTGTTACAGCTTTTGTTGTACTTTCAGGCCTCGCTGTATCCGTTTTCTCAGATTGACCTGAGTAAACAAGAATATTATATAAATAATAATACATCACTTATACTTCGTTTATAATTCTCGCACATAATATTTAAGTTTGTAGATTTGGAGTAAGAGTACATAGCTCTACATCATCGCAGGAATCTTGATCACTTGTCTAATGTTTAGCTCAACACTGAAAGTAATCTGTTAATGCTCTTCTTTTGTATACTATTGCAAGATTAACTTGCATGACGTTTGAAATCAACAAACCCAAAATCTCATTTTCTTAAATGTCTGTGTTTCGAGACAAACAACTCTGACCATACATTTAAAACATGTACATTATCCCTTGATACCGAAACTGTTGCTTTTATGTTAAACCTATGAAATATTTATAATAACTTTCCAAAACATTCCGAGTGAATCACGTTGTACCTGGTTCTATTACTTACATTGCCTACAGTCTTCAAATTATTTTGATCCCTGCGCATGTTCAATTTATACAAACGAACATTTAGAAGTGTGCAAGCACTTTATTGTAAACATAAGATACACTTTCAAATCTTTCAATAAAATTGTAACTCGGCTAGGGTAGATGGCATGTTGAGGAATATACTTTATCTTTACCGGAGCATCGTTTGCTTCTCTTTTTGGTAGCTATTTAATATCTATATTCAAAGGCAGTTCTTGCCAAATATAAGACAGCATCTATCCAGCTACAATGCACTTTTGTACCATAAATGTTTTCCAACTCATACCTGAGTAGGTAATACTGTTGTGTTACACGTTCGTGATAATGATTCATATATAATATGATTCAATTGTATCAATATTGGAGATTTGTTAAGAAACTAATATGGAGCTAACATTTGTAAATGATTGTAGGTTAAATTTTGGATAATATTTATAAACATATTTACATATCATCTTGACTTCAAACGGATGTAGAAAGCGAAGCAGTTTACGAATTTGATGCAAAAATAATCCATATCTTGGTGATCATAATGCGTGTAAGGTTCTGTATCAGGTTTGTGCTCAAGAAACGTGTTCATTCCAATCTTAATTTCAGCCTTCTACCCGTGTTTAGTAAGAATATTAGCGCAACAGTTTATTCCAATTATTTATTGGATTTAAGGAGTATCTGTTGACATTTTAGTTTAAGTCGCTCTTTCTTTTTATTTTTAATTTATTCCAGGACGTTTGGCTAATCAGCTAACACGAGGATATAGGAAAATCAGCATATTGAAGATTGGAATTCATTAAGAACGTTAGACGTTTGGACCTGTAGTTTACCTTGTATGAATATTTGCGATTAAAATAAAAATACTGCAAGTTCATCTTAGATGTTACTTGTATAATTTTAAAAAAAGATATATTTCTTGAAATAACCTGAAGTTGTTGCTTTTAGTTTTCACTTACTTACCTTAATACATAGACTAGTAGCCGCTAAATGTTACGGTTCTCTACCGGATGCATTTGATGGAGATCATTGGATGGGAACAAACAAACATACATACATACATACATACATACATACATACATACATACATACATACATACATACATTTTTCGAATCGAAGGGATGCATATAAAATCTTTTCACTTTTTTTGTCAAGCTGTCATTTACCAAATGAAGGAAAGTGTAACTCAACCAGTTTCTATGCCATCCTCAAAGGTCCTGTTCAGAATGTGGAACATAGATATCATGTTGGAATGTAAGATGGACATTTTGTAATCTATATATTAACATTGAATGAGGTTAATAATGTGAACTACATTTAGATGCAGATTATACTCTAACTTTTAATGAGCTTTGACATAGTTACATCAACCCTCATAATAAACGAATTTTATCATGTTTTGCATGTATGCATTTATGGATACATATATATGACTTTGTATGTTTAGGTTGGTAGTCAGGAACTACAATGCAGGGATAGGTCTCCGTAACTATTTATCCACCTTTCGGTCACTGTCCATGGACAGATCCATATTTTGTTTTAAATATATCTTTATCTCTCTTGTCTGGTAAAGTAAAGACTTCATAAGAAAAGCTAGCGAAATTTCTGATCAAACGTTACAATTAAAAACCCGTTGAATTCTAACCATCTTTACCATATTTAAGAAGTGGAGGAGGACTATTCTTGCCAGTGAAAATTTGTAGGCAATTAATCCCAAAGAATTGTAAGATATGTCAGAGAATTACATGTGTAAACATTGTTTCTTTTGGCAATGAAAGAACATGATTAGTTCCAAGTTATAACAGTTACTGTCTTTCTTGCTTCTTCCGTTGTACATTCTGACATTGTTGTAACATTTTCTACAGAAAGATCTGAAGGATAATCACATTGAAATTAATGTCTTACGTATCATTGTGATCTAGGGGGATTAGTGTCAATTTAGCATACGTCTGATCAGTCAGTTCATAATTATTCTTTTAATTTTCATACGCGGTTATGCAATAATCAATCAAAGACGTAACAATATATTTAAAAGATAAATATGATATTGTATTAAGTGCAATTCATCTCAAGATGATTGTATGTTCGTATCAATAAAGCTATATGAATGTGCATGTGATTAGTTTGGGAGTCAGTCAATTCAATTCGAAATAAATCTAAATCTATCGATTTCTCCAATTTTGTTATGCCATTCCATGGAGAGATCAGAAGCCTAGAACCAGAAACAATTCTTTCTCAAACATGAGTGGCCCGAGTGTCAGTGCCGTCTAAAACGTTAGCCTCTATCGATCGCAGTCATCGAACTGTCCGGGTGGATTAAAGACTCCGGTTCGGCCGATAATGTTGCGTGACAAAGCGCCTTTTCTGTGATGCTTACTCAAACATTTAAGCTGGCCGCAGTGTATAGCCTCTCTAGAGCTGAGAAATCGCGATTAACCCAAAATAACAACAAACAAAGAAATAAAGATGAAATATAAAAAACGTTAACTGACAACATACTTTGCAAGTGTCTTGACGTGAGACAGTTCTAAGGGTGCAGATGAAACTGTTGCGGCAACTAATGCCTTACACGTAATAGTGGGAGACATTGTATCAGTTTCCTAATGCAGTTAATAATAATAATAATAATAATAATAATAATAATAATAATAATAATAATAATAATACAGAGATAAACATCTTATTAATTATCGTACATTGTGGACATGACATTGTGTTTATTGGAGTAAGTAATGTATACCTCGGCATGATCTGAATATTTATGATTAATCAGTTAATGTTAATATAAATTGCTTCAGAAAGGAAATATGGCAGTGTCGCGAAAGCCGTAGTGCTAAGAAATTGTGAACATCGAAATTCAGGAAATTGACCCTTTCACAGCAGATAATTCCTGCAGTCGAATTACGGGCTACGGTCTTTATGAAACATTTGCTTCAGTCAGTCATAAACCTGTTTTCTCTTAAAAGATTGCAAAAATATAAACAATTAGAGTCCTCCATAAATTTATATATGAAGTATATCTAATTTGTGGAAAGGAAGTGATAGTGATGGCAAAGCTATTTATAAAATGTTGCTCTTACCAGTGTTTGATGTTGCTGTTGTAGTGTTATTTTTAGACGTATTACATGTCGAGGACGTCACATAGCACATTTTCATCACATCATCCCACACAAGATTGGAGGGACAAGACACGATGAGCCCGTTTCCCTGAATGCAGATTATATACTGGTGACAATCTGAACAATAGTGGTAGTTTCCATTGATTTTGCCGACACAGGAGTCATCACAACCTTAAATATGAATAAGATGCTGATGTAGTTATGTTACGTTGCAACTAAACTAGTTTTGGTCTCATAGTTCACATTAGGAAACACCAATCATTTTATATAAAATGTTTGACGACCCTAGATAATTTGTGAAGAGGTCGAACTGCTATTTTTAAACATACATGTTTACTCATTGGGAATTAAAAGAACGTGACGTAATCCGCTAACAAGTTTCTGCATGACGCTGTCTTGAACCTCCTTTTCACTTATTACATTTTAAAGATATGAAAAGTTAGAGTCCTCCATAAACATATAACTGAAGAATGTCTAATATGTGGAAAGTTATTGTTTGTGATGGCAAAGCTTTTCATAAAATATTGCTCTTACCATTGTTTGATATTGCAAATATAGTGTTATTTTTAAGAGCATTATATGTCATGACGTGAAATCGCACATTTTCTTTGCGTCATCCCAGACAAGATTGGAGGGACAAAGCATGATCTACTTGTGTCCATCAATGCAAGACATATACTTCCCACAAACATATGAATGTCTATGTGTTTAGCTTGGTAGTCAGGTAATGCTATGCCGGCACCAATCTTCCTATCCATTTATCTGTCATTTTATAACTATCCTTGAAGAGATAAGAAACTTGTAACAAGAAACGACACGTTTTAAGATATGCCTTTTTATCTCTTCTGTGGTTATGTAAACATTATATGTAAAAAGTTACAAATGTCTGATCTAATGTTAGGATAAAAAAAGAAATGTATAACTCGTTGAATGACAAGATATATTACAAGTATCTAGAGAGTAAGAAAACATGACGAGTGCCAGTGAAACATTGATGGTATTGAATTTCTTACCGGTAGTAGCAGATGTAGCTGCTGCCGTTGTTGTTGTTGGTGTTGAACTTTTCGTCCTTGTTGTATCAGTTTTCTCAAAGGCTGCTGAATAATAAGAATAATAACTGCAATAATACTAAATGGAATAATAATAATAATAATAACTGTGATAATAATAATTGATTATAATAATAATAATAATAATAATAATAATAATAATAATAATAATAATAACATGTCCTAATAATTCAACTTATTCGTTATAGTAGATTGAGACGGTTAGATTGCTGGTTTCATGTAAATGGTGCATAGCTGTGTATAATCTGACCAGTCAGGGTCACTAATGAAATGGGAATTAAACTTGCTACAGAACAGAATTATCCTTGTCGACAATGGAGTTGGACATGGCAACAGCAAGATCTTCCAGTTAGGATCGAACATCTGCCACAATTTCCTTTACATCTCGCTGACCATCTGCAGAAATCGTCTTCACAACAAGTGGGTCATCATCCATGCATTCATTGAAAGTTTTAAGCGATAAAACCAACACAGAAGTGTAAGGTATGAGAGAGGCTTACAACTGTAAAGATTGTATTTGTTAATCTAAATTTCCATACAAGATTCAATCTAAATGTCTGGTCAAGTCGTAGAATGAAACAGAAATATAAACACCGTTGTATTCCAACTTCGTTTACAAGACTATTATCAGTGAGATATCACTATCAGTGACGATGAAATGTTTGAGGCAACTAATCCCTAACCCGTAGTAGCCGATGGTGTTTCTGCGGTTGTTGCTGCAGCTGCGGTTGACCTTTCAGATCTCGCTGTATCCGTTATCTCAGATAGACCTGAGTAAACAGTAATATTATACAAAGAATAATAGAACATCACTTATATGTCGTTTATAATTCTCGCACATTATGAATATAATATTGTAGGTTTGGAGTAAACGTACATATCTCGCCATCATCGGTGGAATCTTGATTACTTCCCTAAAGTTTAGCTCAACACTGAAAGTAATCTGTAAATCTTCTTCTTCTGTAAACTACTGCAAGAATAACTTGCATGACGTTTGAAACCAACAAATCTAAAATCTCATTCTCTTAAATGTCTGTGGTTGAAGAGAATCATCTCTAACCATACATTCAAAACATGCACATTATCTCTTGAGACCGAAACTGTTGCTTTTATGTTACACCTATGAAATATTTGTATTAACTTTCCAAAACCTTGCGAGTGAATCACCATGTATCTGGTGCTATTATTCCTACTGCGTACAGTTTTCAAATTATGTTCATCTCTGAGCATGTTCAATGTATACAAACGTACATTTAGAAGTGTGCAAACACTTTGTTGTAAACATAAATGCAGTCCCAAACCTTTCAATAAATTTGTAACTCGGTTAGAGTAGGTGGCATGTTGAGAAATATAAATTATCCTTACCAGAGCATCGTTATTGTTTTCGGTGTCTATTTAATGTCAATATTCAAAAGCAGTTCTGGCCAAATATAAGACAGTATATTACCAGCTACAATACACATTTGTATCATAAATGATCTCGAACTCATACCCGAGAAAGTTATACTGTTATGTTACACGTTCGTTATATACATTCATTCATTGAATCCAAAATCTCATTTTCTTCAATGTCTGTGTTGACGAGAATCATCTCTAACCATACATTCAACACATGCACATCATCTCTTGATACCGAGACTGTCGCTTTTATGCTAAACCTATGAAATATTTGTATTAACTTTCCAGAACCTTCCCAGTGAATCACCATGTACCTGGTGCCATTATTCATATTGCGTACAGTTCTCAAATTATCTTCATCCCTGCCTGCGCATGTTCAGTTTATACAAATGTACATTTAGAAGTGTGCAAAGATTTTGTTGTAAACATAAAATGCAGTCTCAAAACTTTCAATAAATTTGTAACTCGGCTAGAGTAGGTGGCATGTTGAGAAATATAATTTATCCTTATCAGAGCATCGTTTTTCTGCTTGGTAGATGTTTAATGTCTATATTCAAAAGCAGTTCTGGCCAAATATAAGACAGTATCTTACCAGCTACAATATATATTTGTACCATAAATATTCTCGAACTCATACCCGAGAAGGTAATACTGTTGTGTTACACGTTCGTTATATACATTCATATACAATATGATTCAATTTGATCGATAATGGAATTTGTTAGGAACCTATTATGGAGCTAACATTTGTAAATGATTGTAGGTTAAACTTAAGATAATATTTATAAACATGTTTACATATCATCTTGACCTTAAACGGATGTATAAAGCGAACCTGTTTACGAATTTGATGCAAAAATAATCCATATCCCGGTCATCATAATCCATCTAAGGTTTTGTATCGGTTTTGTGCTCAAGAAACGTATTCAGTCCAGTCTTAATCTTCGCCTTCTAGCTGTGATCAGTTTGAATTTGAGAGGTACTTCTTATTTAAATTATTCATTGGATTTACAAAGCGATTGCTGACATTATATTTTAAATAGCTCTTTTCCCTTATTTTTAATTTATTCCAGGACGGTTGGTTCGTCAACTAAAACGAGGTTGTAGGCAAAGCAGCATTTTGAAGATTGAAATTCATTTGGGAAATTATACGTTTGGACCTGTGGTATGAACTTTTGATTATTTGCAATTAAAATAAAAATATTGCAAGGTCATCTTAAATATTCCTTGTATGATTTTAAAAATTAAACCATTTGTTGAAATCTTCTAAAGTTGTTGCTTTCAGTTTCCAAAATTACTTACTTTCATATATAGTCTCGTAGCCGATAAATGTTAGGGTTCTCTATCCGATGCTTTTGATGGGCATGATTGCATGGGAACATACATGCATACATACATAGACACATACATACATACATACATACATACATACATACATACATACATAGGTACATTTTTACATACATACATACAAACATATATACATCCACACATGCATAGATAAATACATACGTACATACATGCATGCATTCATACATACATACATACATACACAGACACAAACTGTCCATTTTATCATGACAGAAATTTAGTTGGACGCTTAGCAGAGAAAATAAGATAATGAATCTCAAAAGAAATTTCACAATTCTTCGTAAATCGTAAACCAGAATCTAGAGCGGATCAAGAATGGTTATATATTAAATAGTTTCACTAATTTGAAATCATAAATCCAAATTAATTTGTTAGTACATGTTGCAGTTTTCCAAACAAAAAGGCTCAGTCTCATATACTTTCAATACCATCACAAAACGTCTTATGAATCTTAATTAAGTTAGATTTCCTATTAGAATGAAATATGGACATCCTTTTATCGATACATTTTGATTGAATCAGGATAGTAATGTGAATCTTATATTTTATTCACTATAACGATATCTCCGCATTTTTCAAAATGTATGTATCTTGCGGTGGTATCAGTGGATGGAAAGAAAAATATGAATGTCTACATGTTTAGCTTGGTAGTCAGGTAATGCTATACCGGCACCAATCTACCTATCCATTTATCACTCATTTTCTAACTATCCTTGAAGAGATAAGAAACTTGAAACAAGAAACGATACTTTTTTGAGATATGCCTTTGTATCTCACCTCTGGTAATGTAAACATTATATAGGAAAGTTAATAAATGTCTGACCTATGTTAGAATCAAAATGAAATATAAAAGTCGTTGAATGACAATATATTTTTCAAATATCTAGAGAGTAACAAAACATACCGAGTGCTAGTGAAACATTGATGGCAATGAATATCTTATCCATATTGGGAGATGTAACTGCTACCGTTGTTGCTAGTGGTGAACTTAACTGTAGCAATAATAAATGCACTCCTAATAATAATAACTGTGATAATAATAATAATAATAATAATAATAATAATAAATAATAATAATAATAATAATAATAATAATAATTATATTAATCATTATAATAATAATAATAATGAGATATCAGACTTTTATCTTATTCATTATAGTTCATTAAGAAGTTGAGATTATTGGTTTCAAGTATATGGTGAATAGCTGTGTATAATCTGTCCAGTCAGGGTCACTAATCAATAAAACGTGCTACAGAACAAATATATCCTTGTCGTCAATGGAGTTAGATTGGGCAACAGCAAGATCTTCCATTGAGGATCGAACATCTCCCACAATTGCCCTTACATCCCTCTGTCCAACTGCAGACTGGGTCTTCACAACACGTGGGTCATCATCTATGCATTCATTTAACTTTGTAAGCGATGAAACCATCAAAGAAGTGTAAGGTGTGAGACAGAAATACAACCGTAAACATTGTATTTGTTAATCTAAACTTCCATACGAGAAACAATCCATGTTACTGGTCGAGCCTTTGCATGAAACATAAATATTAAATCCGTTGAATTCCAACACAGTTCACAAGAATATTGTCAGTGAGATATCGCCATCAGTAACGAAGAAATGTTTGAGGCAATTAATCCCTTACCTGTAGTAGACGATGGTGTTTCTACTTTTGGTGTTGCAGCTTTTGTTGTACTTTCAGGCCTCGCTGTATCCGTTTTCTCAGATTGACCTGAGTAAACAAGAATATTATATAAATAATAATACATCACTTATACTTCGTTTATAATTCTCGCACATAATATTTAAGTTTGTAGATTTGGAGTAAGCGTACATAGCTCTACATCATCGCGGGAATCTTGATCACTTGTCTAATGTTTAGCTCAACACTGAAAGTAATCTGTTGATGTTCTTCTTTTCTAAACTATTGCAAGATTAACTTGCATGACGTTTGAAATCAACAAACCCAAAATCTCATTTTCTTAAATGTCTGTGTTTCGAGACAAACAACTCTGACCATACATTTAACACATGTACATTATCTCTTGATACCGAAACTGTTGCTTTTATGTTAAACCTATGAAATATTTATAATAACTTTCCAAAACATTCCGAGTGAATCACGTTGTACCTGGTTCTATTACTTACATTGCCTACAGTTTTCAAATTATTTTGATTCCTGCGCATGTTCAATTTATACAAACGAACATTTAGAAGTGTGCAAGCACTTTATTGTAAACATAAGATACACTTTCAAATCTTTCAATAAAATTGTAACTCGGCTAGGGTAGATGGCATGTTGAGGAATATAATTTATCTTTACCGGAGCATCGTTTGCTTCTCTTTTTGGTAGCTATTTAATATCTATATTCAAAGGCAGTTCTTGCCAAATATAAGACAGCATCTATCCATCTACAATGCACTTTTGTACCATAAATGTTTTCCAACTCATACCTGAGTAGGTAATACTGTTGTGTTACACGTTCGTGATAATGATTCATACATAATATGATTCAATTGTATCGATATTGGAGATTTGTTAAGAACCTAATATGGAGCTAACATTTGTAAATGATTGTAGGTTAAATTTTGGATAATATTTATAAACATATTTACATATCATCTTGACTTCAAACGGATGTAGAAAGCGAAGCAGTTTACGAATTTGATGCAAAAATAATCCATATCTTGGTGATCATAATGCATGTAAGGTTTTGTATCAGGTTTGTGCTCAAGAAACGTGTTCATTCCAATCTTAATTTCAGACTTCTACCCGTGTTTAGTTAGAATATTAGCGCAACAGTTTATTCCAATTATTTATTGGATTTAAGGAGTATCTGTTGACATTTTAGTTTAAGTCGCTCTTTCTTTTTATTTTTAATTTATTCCAGGACGTTTGGCTAATCAGCTAATACGAGGATATAGGAAAATCAGCATATTGAAGATTGGAATTCATTAAGAGCGTTAGACGTTTGGACCTGTGGTATACCTTGTATGATTATTTGCGATTAGAATAAAAATACCGCAAGTTCGTCTTAAATGTTACTTGTATAATTTTAAAAAAAGATATATTTCTTGAAATAACCTGAAGTTGTTGCTTTTAGATTTCACTTACTTACCTTAATACATAGACTAGTAGCCGCTAAATGTTACGGTTCCCTACCGGATGCTTTTGATGGAGATCATTGGATGGGAACATACATACATACATACATATATACATACATACATACATACCTACATACATACATACATACATACATACATACATACATACATACATACATACATTTTTCGAATCGAATGGATGCATATAAAATCTTTTCACTTTTTTTGTCAAGCTGTCATTTACCAACTGAAGGAAAGTGTAACTCAACCAGTTTCTATGCCATCCTCAAAGGTCCTATTCAGAATGTGGAACATAGATATCATGTTGGAATGTAAGATGGACATTTTGTAACCTATATATTAACATTGAATGAGGTTAATAATGTGAACTACATTTAGATGCAGATTATACTCTAACTTTTAATGAGCTTTGACATAGTTACATCAACCCTCATAATAAACGAATTTTATCATGTTTTGCATGTATGCATTTATGGATACATATATATGAATTTGTATGTTTAGGTTGGTATGTCAGGAACTACAATGCAGGGATAGGTCTCCGTAACTATTTATCCACCTTTCGGTCACTTTCTATGGACAGATCCATATTTTGTTTTAAATATATCTTTATCTCTCTTGTCTGGTAAAGTAAAGACACCATAAGAAAAACTAGCAAAAGTTTTGATCAAACGTTACAATTAAAAACCCGTTGAATTCTAACCAATTTTACCATATTTAAAAAGTGGAGGAGGACTATTCTTGCCAGTGAAAATTTGTAGACAATTAATCCCAAAGAATTTTAAGATATGTCAGAGAATTACAGGTGTAAACATTGTTTCTTTTGGTAATGAAAGAACATGATTAGTTCCAGCCAGAAGTTATAACAGTTACTGTCTTTCTTGCTTCTTCCGTTGCACATTCTGACATAGTTGTATCATTTTCTACAGAAAGATCTGAAGGATAATAACATTGAAATTAATGTCTTACGTATCATTGTGATCTAGGGGGATTAGTGTCAATTTAGCATACGTCTGATCAGTCAGTTCATAATTATTCTTTTAATTTTCATACGCGGTTATGCAATAATCAATCAAAGACGTAACAATAGATTTAAAAGATGAATATGATATTGTATTAAGTGCATTTCATCTCAAGATGATTGTATGTTCGTATCAATAAAGATATATGAATGTGCATGTGCTTAGTTTGGGAGTCAGTCAATTCAATTCGAACATAAATCTAAATCTATCGATTTCTCCAATTTTGTTATGCCATTCCATGGAGAGATCGGAAGCCTAGAACCAGAAACAATTCTTTCTCAAACACGAGTGGCCCGAGTGTCAGTGGCGTCTAAAACGTTAGCTTCTATCGATCGCAGTCATCGAACTGTCCGGGTGGATTAAAGTCTCCGGTTCGGCCGACAATGTTGCTTGGCAAGGAGCTTTTTCTGTGATGCTTACTCAAACATTTAAGCTGACCGCAGTGTACAGCCTCTCTAGAGCTGTGAAATCGCGATTAACCCAAAATAACAACAAACAAAGAAATAAAGATGAAATATAAAAAACGTTAAATGGCAACATACTTTGCAAGTGTCTTTTCGTGAGACAGTTCTAAGGGTGCAGATGAAACTGCTGAGGTAACTAATGCCTTACACGTAATAGTGGGAGACATTGTATCAGTTTCCTAATTCAGTTAATAATAATAATAATAATAATAATAATAATAATAATAATAATACAGATATAAACATCTTATTAATTATCGTACATTGTGAACATGACATTGTATTTATTGGAGTAATTAATGTATACCTCGGCATGATCTGAATATTTATGATTAATCATTTAATGTTAATATAAATTGTTTCAGAAAGGAAATATGGCAGTGTCGCGAAAGCCGTAGTGCTAAGAAATTGTGAACATCGGAATTCAGGAAATTGAACCTATCGCAGCAGATAATTCCTGCTGTCCAATTACGGGCTACGGTCTTTATGAAAAATTTGCTTCAGTCAGTCATAAACCTGTTTTCTCTTAAAAGATTGCAAAAATATAAACAATTAGATTCCTCCATAAATTTATATATGAAGTCTATCTATTTTATGGAAAGGAAGTGATAGAGATGGCAAAGCTATTCATAAAATGTTGCTCTTACCAGTGTTTGATGTTGCTGTTGTAGTGTTATTTTCAGACGTATTACATGTCGAGGACGTCACATAGCACATTTTCATCACATCATCCCACACAAGATTGGAGGGACAAGACACGATGAGCCTGTTTCCCTGAATGCAGATTATATACTGGTGACAATCTGAACAATAGTGGTAGTTTCCATTGATTTTGCCGACACAGGAGTCATCACAATCTTAAATATGAATAAGATGCTGATGTAGTTATGTTACGTTGCGACTAAACTAGTTTTGGTCTCATAGTTCACATTAGGAAACACCAATCATTTTATATAAAATGTTTTAACGACAATAGATAATTTGTGAAGAGGTCGAACTGCTATTTTTAAACATACATGTTTACTGATTGGGAATTAAAAGAACGTGATGTAATCCGTTAACAAGCTTCTGCCTGACGCTGTCTTGAACCTCCTTTTCACTTAGTACATTTTAAAGATATGAAAAGTTAGAGTCCTCCATAAACATATAACTGAAGAATGTCTAATATGTGGAAAGTTATTGTTTGTGATGGCAAAGCTTTTCATAAAATATTGCTCTTACCATTGTTTGATATTGCAATTATAGTGTTATTTTTAAGAACATTATATGTCATGACGTCCAATCGCACATTTTCTTCGCGTCATCCCAGACAAGATTGGAGGGACAAAGCATGATGTACTTGTGTCCATCAATGCAAGACATATACTTGCCACAAACATATGAATCTCTATGTGTTTAGCTTGATAGTCAGGTAATGCTATACCGGCACCAATCTACCTATTCATTTATGTGTCATTTTATAACTATCCTTGAAGGGATAAGAAACTTGTAACAAAAAAAGATACGTTTTAAGATATGCCTTTTTATCTCTTCTGTGGTTTTGTAAACATTGTATGTAAAAAGTTAACAAATGTCTGATCTAATGTTAGAATAAAGAAAGAAAAGTATAACTCGTTGAATGACAAGATATAATACAAGTATTTAGAGAGTAAGAAAACATAACGAGTGCCAGTGAAACATTGATGGTATTGAATTTCTTACCCGTAGTAGCAGATGTAGCTGCTGCAGTTGTTGTTGTTGGTCCTGAACTTTTCGTTCTTGTTGTATCAGTTTTCTCAAAGGCTGCTGAATGATAAGAATAATAACTGCTATAATACTAAATGGAATAATAATAATAATAATAATAATAATAATAATAATAATAATAATAATAATAATAATAACTGTGATAATAATAATAATAATAATAATAATAATAATAATAATAATAATATGTCCTAATAATTCAACTTATTCATTATAGTAGATTGAGACGGTTAGATTGCTGGTTTCATGTAAATGGTGCATAGCTCTGTATAATCTGACCAATCAGGGTCACTAATGAAATGGGAATTAAACTTGCTACAGAACAGAATTATCCTTGTCGACAAGGGAGTTGGACATGGCAACAGCAGGATCTTCCAGTTAGGATCGAACATCTGCCACAATTTCCTTTACACCTCGCTGACCAACTGCAGAAATCGTCTTCACAACAAGTGGGTCATCATCCATGCATTCATTGAAATTTTTAAGCGATAGAACCAACACAGAAGTGTAAGGTATGAGAGAGACTTACAACTGTAAAGATTGTATTTGTTAATCTAAATTTCCATACAAGATTCAATCTAAATGTCTGGTCAAGTCGTAGAATGAAACAGAAATATAAACACCGTTGAATTCCAACTTCGTTTACAAGACTATTATCAGTGAGATATCACCATCAGTGACAATGAAATGTTTGAGGCAATTAATCCCTTATCCGTAGAAGCCGATGGTGTTTCTGCGGTTGTTGTTGCAGCTGCGGTTGAACTTTCAGATCTCGCTGTATCCGTTATCTCAGATAAACCTGAGGAAACAGTAATATTATACAAAGAATAATAGAACATCACTTATATGTCGTTTATAATTCTCGCACATTATGAATATAATATTGTAGGTTTGGAGTAAACGTACATATCTAGCCATCATCGGTGGAATCTTGATTACTTCCCAAAAGTTTAGCTCAACACTGAAGGTAATCTGTAAATCTTCTTCTTCTGTAAACTACTGCAAGAATAACTTGCATGACGTTTGAAACCAACAAATCTAAACTCTCATTTTCTTAAATGTCTGTGGCTGAAGAGAATCATCTCTAACCATACATTCAAAACATGCACATTATCTCTTGAGACCGAAACTGTTGCTTTTATATTAAACCTATGAAATATTTGTATTAACTTTCCAAAACCTTGCGAGTGAATCACCATGTATCTGGTGCTATTATTCCTACTGCGTACAGTTTTCAAATTATGTTCATCCCTGCGTATGTTCAATGTATACAAACGTACATTTAGAAGTGTGCAAACACTTTGTTGTAAACATAAATGCAGTCCCAAAACTTTCAATAAATTTGTAACTCGGCTAGAGTAGGTGGCATGTTGAGAAATGTGAATTATCCTTACCAGAGCATCGTTATTGTTTTCGGTGTCTATTTAATGTCTATATTCAAAAGCAGTTCTGGCCTAATATAAGACAGTATATTACCGGCTACAATACACATGTGTACCATAAATGATCTCGAACTCATACCCGAGAAAGTTATACTGTTATGTTACACGTTCGTTATATACATTCATTCATTGAATCCAAAATCTCATTTTCTTCAATGTCTGTGTTTGACAAGAATCATCTCTAGCCATACATTCAACACATGCACATCATCTCTTGATACCGAGACTGTCGCTTTTATGCTAAACCTATGAAATATTTGTATTAACTTTCCAGAACCTTCCCAGTGAATCACCATGTACCTGATGCGATTATTCATATTGCGTACAGTTCTCAAATTATCTTCATCCCTGCGCATGTTCAATTTACACAAATGTACATTTAGAAGTGTGCAAAGATTTTGTTGTAAACATAAAATGCAGTCTCAAAACGTTCAATAAATTTGTAACTCGGCTAGAATAGGTGGCATGTTGAGAAATATAATTTATCCTTACCAGAGCATCGATTTTCTGCTTGGTAGATGTTTAATGTCTATATTCAAAAGCAGTTCTGGCCAAATATAAGACAGTATCTTACCAGCTACAATATATATTTGTACCATAAATATTCTTTAACTCATACCCGAGAAGGTAATACTGTTGTGTTACACGTTCGTTATATACATTCATATACAATATGATTCAATTTTATCGATAATGGAATTTGTTAGGAACCTATTATGGGGCTAACTTTTGTAAATGATTGTAGGTTAAACTTAAGATAATATTTATAAACATGTTTACATATCATCTTGACCTTAAACGGATGTATAAAGCGAACCTGTTTACGAATTTGATGCAAAAATAATCCATATACCGGTCATCATAATCCATCTAAGGTTTTGTATCGGTTTTGTGCTCAAGAAACGTATTCATTCCAGTCTTAATCTTAGCCTTCTAGCTGTGATCAGTTTGAATTTGAGAGGTACTTCTTATTTAAATTATTCATTGGATTTAGAGAGCGATTGCGGACATTATAGTTTAAATAGTTCTTTTCCCTTATTTTTAATTTATTCCAGGACGGTTGGTTCGTCAAATAAAACGAGGTTGTAGGCAAAGCAGCATTTTGAAGATTGAAATTCATTTGGGACATTATACGTTTGGACCTGTGGTATGAACTTTTGTTTATCTGCAATTAAAATACAAATATTGCAAGGTCATCTTAAATATTCCTTGTATGATTTTAAAAATTAAACCATTTGTTGAAATTTTCTAAAGTTCTTGCTTTCAGTTTCCAAAATTACTTACTTTCATATATAGACTCGTAGCCGATAAATATCAGGGTTCTCTATCCGATCCTTTTGATGGGCATGACTGCATGGGAACATACATGAATACATACATACATAGACAAATGCATACATACATACATACATACATAAATACATAGATACATACATACATAGATACATACATACATACATACATACATACATACAAACAAACATATATACATTCACACATGCATAGATAAATACATACGTACATACATGCATGCATTCATACATACATACATACATCCACAGACACGAACTGTCCATTTTATCATGACGGAAATTTAGTTGGACGCTTAGCAGAGAAAATAAGATAATGAATCTCAAAAGAAATTTCACAATTCTTCGTTAATCGTAAACGAGAATCTAGAGCGTATCAAGAATGGTTATATATTAAATAGTTTCACTAATTTGAAATCTTAAATCCAATTTAATTTGTTAGTACATGTTGCAGTTTTCCAAACAAAAAGGCTCAGTCTCATATACTTTCAATACCATCACAAAACGTCTTATTAATCTTAATTAAGTTAGATTTCGTATTAGAATAAAATATGGACATCCTTTTATCGATATATTTTGATTGAATCAGGATAGTAATGTGAATGTTATATTTTATTCACTTTAACTTTATCTCCGCATTTTTCAAAATGTATGTATCTTGCGATGGTATCAGTGGATGGAAAGAAAAATATGAATGTCTACATGTTTAGCTTGGTAGTCAGGTAATGCTATACCGGCACCAATCTACCTATCCATTTATCACTCATTTTCTAACTATCCTTGAAGAGATAAGAAACTTGAAACAAAAAACATTACTTTTTTGAGATATGCCTTTGTATCTCACCTCTGGTAAAGTAAACATTATATATGGAATTTAATAAATGTCTGATATATGTTAGAATCAAAACGAAATATAAAAGTCGTTGAATGACAATATATTTTACATATATCTAGAGAGTAACAAAACATACCGAGTGCTAGTGAAACATTGATGGAAATAAATGTCTTGTCCATATAAGGAGATGTAACTGATGTCGTTGTTGCTAGTGGTGAACTTAACTGTAGCAATAATAAATGCACTGCTAATAATAATAATAATAATAATAATAATAATAATAATAATAATAATAATAATAGTAATAATATTAACAATAATTATACTAATAATTATAATAATAATAATAATAATGAGACATCAGACTTTTAGCTTATTCACTATAGTTCATTAAGAAGGTGAGATTATTCGTTTCAAGTATATGGTGAATAGCTGTGTATAATCTGTCCAGTCAGGGTCACTAATCAATAAAACGTGCTACAGAACAAATATATCCTTGTCGTCAATGGAGTTAGATTGGGCAACAGCAAGATCTTCCATTGATAATCGAACATCTCCCACAATTGCCCTTACATCCCTCTGTCCAACTGCAGACTGGGTCTTCACAACAAGTGGGTCATCATCTATGCATTCATTTAACTTTGTAAGCGATGAAACCATCACAGAAGTGTAAGGTGTGCGACAGAAATACAACCGTAAACATTGTATGTGTTAATCTAACCTTCCATACGAGAAACAATCCATGTTACTGGTAAAGCGTTTCAATAAAACATAAATATTAAAACCTTTGAATTCCAACACAGTTCACAAGAATATTGTCAGTGAGATATCGCCATCAGCAACGAAGAAATGTTTGAGGCAATTAATCCCTTACCTGTAGTAGACGATGGTGTTTCTTCTTTTGGTGTTGCAGCTTTTGTTGTACTTTCAGGCCTCGCTGTATCCGTTTTCACAGATTGACCTGAGTAAACAAGAATATTATATAAGTAATAATACATCACTTATGCTTCGTTTATAATTCTCGCACATAATATTTAAGTTTGTAGATTTGGAGTAAGCGTACATAGCTCTACATCATCGCGGGAATCTTAATCACTTGTCTAATGTTTAGCTCAACACTGAAAGTAATCTGTTGATGTTCTTCTTTTCTAAACTATTGCAAGATTAACTTGCATGACGTTTGAAATCAATAAAACTTAAAATCTCATTTTCTTAAATGTCTGTGTTTCGAGACAAACAATACTGACCATACATTTAACACATGTACATTATCTCTTGATACCGAAACTGTTGCTTTTATGTTAAACCTATGAAATATTTATAATAACTTTCCAAAACATTCCGAGTGAATCACGTTGTACCTGGTTCTATTACTTACATTGCCTACAGTTTTCAAATTATTTTGATCCCTGCGCATGTTCAATTTATACAAAAGAACATTTAGAAGTGTGCAAGCACTTTATTGTAAACATAAGATACACTTTCAAATCTTTCAATAAAATTGTAACTCGGCTAGGGTAGGTGGCATGTTGAGAAATATAATTTATCTTTACCGGAGCATCGTTTGCTTTTCTTTTTGGTAGCTATTTAATGTCTATATTCTACGGCAGTTCTTGCCAAATGTAAGACAGTATCTATCCAGCTACAATGCACTTTTGTACAATAAATGTTTTCGAACTCATACCTGAGTAGGTAATGCTGTTGTGTTACACGTTCGTGATAATGATTCATACATAATATGATTCAATTTTATCGATATTGGAGATTTGTTAAGAACCTAATATGGAGCTAACATTTGTAAATGATTGTAGGTTAAATTTTGGATAATATTTATAAACATATTTACATATCATCTTGACTTCAAACGGATTTAGAAAGGGAAGCAGTTTACGAATTTGATGCAAAAATAATCCATATCTTGGTGATCATAATGCATGTAAGGTTTTGTATCAGGTTTGTGCTCAAGAAACGTGTTCATTCCAATCTTAATTTCAGACTTCTACCCGTGTTTAGTTAGAATATTAGCGCAACAGTTTATTCCAATTATTTATTGGATTTAAGGAGTACCTGTTGACATTTTAGCTTAAGTCGCTCTTTCTTTTTATTTTTAATTTATTCCAGGACTTTTGGTTAATCAGCTAACACGAGGATATAGGCAAATCAGCGTATTGAAGATTGGAATTCATTAAGAGCGTCAGACATTTGGACCTGTGGTATACCTTGTATGATTATTTGCGATTAAAATAAAAATACTACAAGTTCATCTTAAACGTTCCTTGTATAATTTTAAAAAAGATATATTTCTTGAAAAAACATGAAGTTGTTGCTTTTCGTTTTAAGTTACTTACCTTAACTCATGGACTAGAAACGGCTAAATGTTACGGTTCCCTACAGGATGCTTTTGATGGAGATCATTGCATGGGAACATACATACATACATACATACATACATACATACATATATACATACATACGAACATACATACATACATACGTTCACCTACCTACCTACCTACCTACCTATATATATATATCTTTTCACTTTTTTTGTCAAGCTGTCATTTACCAATGAAGGAAAGTGTAACTCAACTAGTTTCTATACCATCGTCATAGGTCCTGTTCAGAATGTGGAACATACATATCATGTTGGAATGTAAGATGGACATTTTGTAATCTATATATTAACATTGAGTGAGGTTAATAATGTGAACTACATTTAGATGCAGATTATACTCTAACTTTTAATGAGCTTTGACATAGTTACATCAACCCTCATAATAAACGAATTTTATCATGTTTTGCATGTATGCATTTATGGATACATATATATGAATTTGTATGTTTAGGTTGGTATGTCAGGAACTACAATGCAGGGATAGGTCTCCGTAACTATTTATCCACCTTTCGGTCACTTTCTATGGACAGATCCATATTTTGTTTTAAATATATCTTTATCTCTCTTGTCTGGTAAAGTAAAGACACCATAAGAAAAACTAGCAAAAGTTTTGATCAAACGTTACAATTAAAAACCCGTTGAATTCTAACCAATTTTACCATATTTAAAAAGTGGAGGAGGACTATTCTTGCCAGTGAAAATTTGTAGACAATTAATCCCAAAGAATTTTAAGATATGTCAGAGAATTACAGGTGTAAACATTGTTTCTTTTGGTAATGAAAGAACATGATTAGTTCCAGCCAGAAGTTATAACAGTTACTGTCTTTCTTGCTTCTTCCGTTGCACATTCTGACATAGTTGTATCATTTTCTACAGAAAGATCTGAAGGATAATCACATTGAAATTAATGTCTTACGTATCATTGTGATCTAGGGGGATTAGTGTCAATTTAGCATACGTCTGATCAGTCAGTTCATAATTATTCTTTTAATTTTCATACGCGGTTATGCAATAATCAATCAAAGACGTAACAATAGATTTAAAAGATAAATATGATATTGTATTAAGTGCAATTCATCTCAAGATGATTGTATGTTCGTATCAATAAAGCTATATGAATGTGCATGTGATTAGTTTGGGAGTCAGTCAATTCAATTCGAACATAAATCTAAATCTATCGATTTCTCCAATTTTGTTATGCCATTCCATGGAGAGATCGGAAGCCTAGAACCAGAAACAATTCTTTCTCAAACATGAGTGGCCCGAGTGTCAGTGGCGTCTAAAACGTTAGCCTCTATCGATCGCAGTCATCGAACTGTCCGGGTTGGTTAAAGTCTCCGGTTCGGCCGATAATGTTACGTGACAAAGCGCTTTTTCTGTGATGCTTACTCAAACATTGAAGCTGACCGCAGTGTGTAGCCTCTCTAAAGCTGAGAAATCGCGATTTACCCAAAACAACAACAAACAAAGAAATAAAGATGAAATATTAAAACGTTAAATGACAACATACTTTGCAAGTGTCTTGACGTGAGACAGTTCTAAGGGTGCAGATGAAACTGCTGAGGCAACTAATGCCTTACACGTAATAGTGGGAGACATTGTATCAGTTTCCTAATGCAGTTAATAATAATAATAATAATAATAATAATAATAATAATAATAATAATAATAATGATAATAATAATAATAATACAGAGATAAACATCTTATTAATTATCGTACATTGTGAACATGACATTGTATTTATTGGAGTAATTAATGTATACCTCGGCATGATCTGAATATTTATGATTAATCATTTAATATTAATACAAAATGTTCAGAAAGGAAATATGGCTGTGTCGCGAAAGCCGTAGTGCTAAGAAATTGTGAACATCGAAATTCAGGAAATTGACCCTTTCACAGCAGATAATTCCTGCCGTCCAATTACGGGCTACGGTCTTCATGAAAAATTTGCTTCAGTCAGTCATAAACCTGTTTTCTCTTAAAAGATTGCAAAAATATAAACAATTAGAGTCCTCCATAAATTTATATATGAAGTCTATCTAATTTATGGAAAGGAAGTGATAGAGATGGCAAAGCTATTCATAAAATGTTGCTCTTACCAGTGTTTGATGTTGCTGTTGTAGTGTTATTTTCAGACGTATTACATGTCGAGGACGTCACATAGCACATTTTCATCACATCATCCCACACAAGATTGGAGGGACAAGACACGATAAGCCTGTTTCCCTGAATGCAGATTATATACTGGTGACAATCTGAACAATAGTGGTAGTTTCCATTGATTTTGCCGACACAGGAGTCATCACAACCTTAAATATGAATAAGATGCTGATGTAGTTATGTTACGTTGCGACTAAACTAGTTTTGGTCTCATAGTTCACATTAGGAAACACCAATCATTTTCTATAAAATGTTTGACGACCCTAGATAATTTGTGAAGAGGTCGAACAGCTATTTTTAAACACACATGTTTACTCATTGGGAATTAAAAGAACGTGACGTAATCCGCTAACAAGTTTCTGCCTGACGCTGTCTTGAAACTCCTGTTCACTTACTACATTTTAAAGATATGAAAAGTTAGAGTCCTCCATAAACATATAACTGAAGAATGTCTAATATGTGGAAAGTTATTGTTTGTGATGGCAAAGCTTTTCATAAAATATTGCTCTTACCATTGTTTGATATTGCAATTATAGTGTTATTTTTAAGAGCATTATATGTCATGACGTGTAATCGCACATTTTCTTCGCGTCATCCCAGACAAGATTGGAGGGACAAAGCATGATGTACTTGTGTCCATCAATGCAAGACATATACTTGCCACAAACATATGAATCTCTATGTGTTTAGCTTGATAGTCAGGTAATGCTATACCGGCACCAATCTACCTATTCATTTATGTGTCATTTTATAACTATCCTTGAAAGGATAAAAAACATGTAACAAGAAACGATACGTTTTAAGATATGCCTTTTTATCTCTTCTGTGGTTATGTAAACATTATATTTAAAAAGTTAACAAATGTCTGATCTAATGTTAGAATAAAGAAAGAAAAGTATAACTCGTTAAATGACAACATATAATACAAGTATCTAGAGAGTAAGAAAACATAACGAGTGCCAGTGAAACATTGATGGTATTGAATTTCTTACCCGTAGTAGCAGATGTAGCTGCTGCAGTTGTTGTTGTTGGTGTTGAACTTTTCGTCCTTGTTGTATCAGTTTTCTCAAAGTCTGCTGAATGATAATAATAATAACTGATATAATACTAAATGGAATAATATTAATAATAATAATAATAACTGTGATAATAATAATAATAATAATAATAATGATAATAATAATATGTCCTAATAATTCAACTTATTCATTATAGTAGATTGAGACGGTTAGATTGCTGGTTTCATGTAAATGGTGCATAGCTCTGTATAATCTGACCAATCAGGGTCACTAATGAAATGGGAATTAAACTTGCTACAGAACAGAATTATCCTTGTCGACAATGGAGTTGGACATGGCAACAGCAAGATCTTCCAGTTAGGATCGAACATCTGCCACAATTTCCTTTACATCTCGCTGACCAACTGCAGAAATCGTCTTCACAACAAGTGGGTCATCATCCATGCATTCATTGAAATTTTTAAGCGATAAAACCAACACAGAAGTGTAAGGTATGAGAGAGACTTACAACTGTAAAGATTGTATTTGTTAATCTAAATTTCCATACAAGATTCAATCTAAATGTCTGGTCAAGTCGTAGAATGAAACAGAAATACAAACACCGTTGAATTCCAACTTCGTTTACAAGACTATTATCAGTGAGATATCACTATCAGTGACGATGAAATGTTTGAGGCAATTAATCCCTTACCCGTAGTAGCCGATGGTGTTTCTGCGGTTGTTGCTGCAGCTGCGGTTGAACTTTCAGATCTTGCTGTATCCGTTATCTCAGATAGACCTGAGTAAACAGTAATATTATACAAAGAATAATAGAACATCACTTATATGTCGTTTATAATTCTCGCACATTATGAATATAATATTGTAGGTTTGGAGTAAACGTACATATCTAGCCATCATCGGTGGAATATTGATTACTTCCCTAAAGTTTAACTCAACACTGAAAGTAATCTGTAAATCTTCTTCTTCTGTAAACTACTGCAAGAATAACTTGCATGACGTTTGAAACCAACAAATCTAAACTCTCATTTTCTTAAATGTCTGTGGTTGAAGAGAATCGTCTCTAACCATACATTCAAAACATGCACATTATCTCTTGAGTCCGAAACTGTTGCTTTTATATTAAACCTATGAAATATTTGTATTAACTTTCCAAAACCTTCCGAGTGAATCACCATGTATCTGGTGCTATTATTCCTACTGTGTACAGTTTTCAAATTATATTCATCCCTGCGTATGTTCAATGTATACAAACGTACATTTAGAAGTGTGCAAACACTTTGTTGTAAACATAAATGCAGTCCCAAAACTTTCAATAAATTTGTAACTCGGCTTGAGTAGGTGGCATGTTGAGAAATATGAATTATCCTTACCAGAGCATCGTTATTGTTTTCGGTATCTATTTAATGTCTATATTCAAAAGCAGTTCTGGCCAAATATAAGACAGTATCTTACCAGCTACAATACACATGTGTACCATAAATGATCTCGAACTCATACCCGAGAAAGTTATACTGTTATGTTACACGTTCGTTATTTACATTCATTCATTGAATCCAAAATCTCATTTTCTTCAATGTCTGTGTTTGACAAGAATCATCTCTACCCATACATTCAACACATGCACATCATCTCTTGATACCGAGACTGTCGCTTTTATGCTAAACCTATGAAATATTTGTATTAACTTTCCAGAACCTTCCCAGTGAATCACCATGTACCTGGTGCGATTATTCATATTGCGTACAGTTCTCAAATTATGTTCATCCCTGCGCATGTTCAATTTATACAAATGTACATTTAGAAGTGTGCAAAGATTTTGTTGTAAACATAAAATGCAGTCTCAAAACTTTCAATAAATTTGTAACTCGGCTAGAGTAGGTGGCATGTTGAGAAATATAATTTATCCTTACCAGAGCATCGTTTTTCTGCTTGGTAGATGTTTAATGTCTATATTCAAAAGTAGTTCTGGCCAAATATAAGACAGTATCTTACCAGCTACAATATATATTTGTACCATAAATATTCTCGAACTCATACCCGAGAAGGTAATACTGTTGTGTTACACGTTCGTTATATACATTCATATACAATATGATTCAATTTATCGATAATGGAATTTGATAGGAACCTATTATGGAGCTAACATTTGTAAATGATTGTAGGTTAAACTTAAGATAATATTTATAAACATGTTTACATATCATCTTGACCTTAAACGGATGTATAAAGCGAACCTAGTGGAGGAGGACTATTCTTGCCAGTGAAAATTTGTAGGCAATTAATTCTAAAGAATTGTAAGATATGTCAGAGAATTACATGTGTAAACATTGTTTCTTTTGGCAATGAAAGAACATGATTAGTTCCAGCCAGAAGTTATAACAGATACTGTCTTTCTTGCTTCTTCCGTTGTACATTCTGACATAGTTGTATCATTTTCTACAGAAAGATCTGAAGGATAATCACATTGAAATTAATGTCTTACGTATCATTGTGATCTAGGGGGATTAGTGTCAATTTAGCATACGTCTGATCAGTCAGTTCATAATTATTCTTTTAATTTTCATACGCGGTTATGCAATAATCAATCAAAGACGTAACAATATATTTAAAAGATAAATATGATATTGTATTAAGTGCAATTCATCTCAAGATGATTGTATGTTCGTATCAATAAAGCTATATGAATGTGCATGTGATTAGTTTGGGAGTCAGTCAATTCAATTCGAACATAAATCTAAATCTATCGATTTCTCCAATTTTGTTATGCCATTCCATGGAGAGATCGGAAGCCTAGAACCAGAAACAATTCTTTCTCAAACACGAGTGGCCCGAGTGTCAGTGCCGTCTAAAACGTTAGCCTCTATCGATCGCAGTCAGCGAACTGTCCGGGTGGATTAAAGTCTCCGGTTCGGCCGATAATGTTACGTGACAAAGCGCTTTTTCTGTGATGCTTACTCAAACATTGAAGCTGACCGCAGTGTATAGCCTCTCTAGAGCTGAGAAATCGCGATTAACCCAAAACAACAACAAACAAAGAAATAAAGATGAAATATAAAAAACGTTAAATGACAACATACTTTGCAAGTGTCTTGACGTGAGACAGTTCTAAGGGTGCGGATGAAACTGCTGAGGCAACTAATGCCTTACACGTAATAGTGGGAGACATTGTATCAGTTTCCTAATGCAGTAATAATAATAATAATAATAATAATAATAATAATAATAATAATACAGAGAAAAACATCTTATTAATTATCGTACATTGTGAACATGACATTGTATTTATTGTAGTAATTCATGTATACCTCGGCATGATCTGAATATTTATGATTAATCATTTAATGTTAATACAAATTGCTTCAGAAAGGAAATATGGCTGTGTCGCGAAAGCGGTAGTGCGAAGAAATTGTGAACATCGAAAATCAGGAAATTGAACCTTTCACAGCAGATAATTCCTGCTGTCCAATTACGGGCTACGGTCTTCATGAAAAATTTGCTTCAGTCAGTCATAAACCTGTTTTCTCTTAAAAGATTGCAAAAATATAAACAATTAGAGTCCTCCATAAATTTATATATGAAGTCTATCTAATTTATGGAAAGGAAGTGATAGAGATGGCAAAGCTATTCATAAAATGTTGCTCTTACCAGTGTTTGATGTTGCTGTTGTAGTGTTATTTTTAGACGTAGTACATGTCGAGGACGTCACATAGCACATTTTCATCACATCATCCCACACAAGATTGGAGGGACAAGACACGATGAGCCTGTTTCCCTGAATGCAGATTATATACTGGTGACAATCTGAACAATATTGGTAGTTTCCATTGATTTTGCCGACACAGGAGTCATCACAACCTTAAATATGAATAAGATGCTGATGTAGTTATGTTACGTTGCGACTAAACTAGTTTTGGTCTCATAGTTCACATTAGGAAACACCAATCATTTTCTATAAAATGTTTGACGACCCTAGATAATTTGTGAAGAGGTCGAACTGCTATTTTTAAACATACATGTTTACTCATTGGGAATTAAAAGAACGTGACGTAATCCACTAACAAGTTTCTGCCTGACGCTGTCTTGAACCTCCTGTTCACTTACTACATTTTAAAGATATGAAAAGTTAGAGTCCTCCATAAACATATAACTGAAGAATGTCTAATATGTGGAAAGTTATTGTTTGTGATGGCAAAGCTTTTCATAAAATATTGCTCTTACCATTGTTTGATATTGCAATTATAGTGTTATTTTTAAGAGCAGTATATGTCATGACGTCCAATCGCATATTTTCTTCGCGTCATCCCAGACAAGATTGGAGGGACAAAGCATGATGTACTTGTGTCCATCAATGCAAGACATATACTTGCCACAAACATATGAATCTCTATGTGTTTAGCTTGGTAGTCAGGTAATGCTATGCCGGCACCAATCTACCTATCCATTTATCTGTCATTTTATAACTATCCTTGAAGAGATAAGAAACTTGTAACAAGAAAGGATGCGTTTTAAGATATGCCTTTTTATCTCTTCTGTGGTTATGTAAACATTATATGTAAAAAGTTAACAAATGTCTGATCTAATGTTAGAATAAAGAAAGAAAAGTATAACTCGTTGAATGACAAGATATAATACAAGTATTTAGAGAGTAAGAAAACATAACGAGCGCCAGTGAAACATTGATGGTATTGAATTTCTTACCCGTAGTAGCAGATGTAGCTGCTGCAGTTGTTGTTGTTGGTGTTGAACTTTTCGTCCTTGTTGTATCAGTTTTCTCAAAGGCTCCTGAATGATAAGAATAATAACTGCTATAATACTAAATGGAAACATAATAATAATAACTGTGATAATAATAATAATAATAATAATAATAATAATAATAATAATAATAATAATAAAATGTCCTAATAATTCAACTTATTCATTATAGTAGATTAAGACGGTTAGATTGCTGGTTTCATGTAAATGGTGCATAGCTCTGTATAATCTGACCAATCAGGGTCACTAATGAAATGGGAATTAAACTTGCTACAGAACAGAAATATCCTTGTCGACAATGGAGTTGGACATGGCAACAGCAAGATCTTCCAGTTAGGATCGAACATCTGCCACAATTTCCTTTACATCTCGCTGATCAACTGCAGAAATCGTCTTCACAACAAGTGGGTCATCATCCATGCATTTATTGAAAGTTTTAAGCGATAAAACCAACACAGAAGTGTAAGGTATGAGAGAGACTTACAACTGTAAAGATTGTATTTGTTAATCTAAATTTCCATACAAGATTCAATGTAAATGTCTGGTCAAGTCGTAGAATGAAACAGAAATATAAACACCGTTGAATTCCAACTTCGTTTACAAGACTATTATCAGTGAGAGATCACTATCAGTGACGATGAAATGTTTGAGGCAATTAATCCCTTACCCGTAGTAGCCGATGGTGTTTCTGCGGTTGTTGCTGCAGCTGCGGTTGAACTTTCAGATCTCGCTGTGTCCGTTATCTCAGATAGACCTGAGTAAACAGTAATATTATACAAAGAATAATAGAACATCACTTATATGTCGTTTATAATTCTCGCACATTATGAATATAATATTGTAGGTTTGGAGTAAACGTACATATCTCGCCATCATCGGTGGAATCTTGATTACTTCCCTAAAGTTTAACTCAACACTGAAAGTAATCTGTAAATCTTCTTCTTCTGTAAACTACTGCAAGAATATCTTGCATGACGTTTGAAACCAACAAATCTAAACTCTCATTTTCTTAAATGTCTGTGGTTGAAGAGAATCGTCTCTAACCATACATTCAAAACATGCACATTATCTCTTGAGACCGAAACTGTTGCTTTTATATTAAACCTATGAAATATTTGTATTAACTTTCCAAAACCTTGCGAGTGAATCACCATGTATCTGGTGCTATTATTCCTACTGTGTACAGTTTTCATATTATGTTCATCCCTGCGTATGTTCAATGTATACAAACGTACATTTAGAAGTGTGCAAACACTTTGTTATAAACATAAATGCAGTCCCAAAACTTTCAATAAATTTGTAACTCGGCTTGAGTAGGTGGCATGTTGAGAAATATGAATTATCCTTACCAGAGCATCGTTATTGTTTTCGGTATCTATTTAATGTCTATATTCAAAAGCAGTTCTGGCCAAATTTAAGACAGTACCTTACCAGCTACGATACACATATGTACCATAAATGATCTCGAACTCATACCCGAGAAAGTTATACTGTTATGTTACACGTTCGTTATATACATTCATTCATTGAATCCAAAATCTCATTTTCTTCAATGTCTGTGTTTGACAAGAATCATCTCTACCCATACATTCAACACATGCACATCATCTCTTGATACCGAGACTGTCGCTTTTATGCTAAACCTATGAAATATTTGTATTAACTTTCCAGAACCTTCCCAGTGAATCACCATGTACCTGGTGCCATTATTCATATTGCGTACAGTTCTCAAATTATGTTCATCCCTGCGCATGTTCAATTTATACAAATGTACATTTAGAAGTGTGCAAAGATTTTGTTGTAAACATAAAATGCAGTCTCAAAACTTTCAATAAATTTGTAACTCGGCTAGAGTAGGTGGCATGTTGAGAAATATAATTTATCCTTACCAGAGCATCGATTTTCTGCTTGGTAGATGTTTAATGTCTATATTCAAAAGCAGTTCTGGCCAAATATAAGACAGTATCTTACCAGCTACAATATATATTTGTGCCATAAATATTCTCGAACTCATACCCGAGAAGGTAATACTGTTGTGTTACACGTTCGTTATATACATTCATATACAATATGATTCAATTGTATCGATAATGGAATTTGTTAGGAACCTATTATGGAGCTAACATTTGTAAATGATTGTAGGTTAAACTTAAGATAATATTTATAAACATGTGTACATATCATCTTGACCTTAAATTGATAGATAAAGCGAACCTGTTTACGAATTTGATGCAAAAATAATCCATATCCCGTTCATCATAATCCATGTAAGGTTTTGTATTCGTTTTGTGCTCAAGAAACGTATTCATTCCAGTCTTATTCTTAGCCTTCTAACTGTGTTCAGTTTGAATTTGAGAGGTACTTCTTATTTAAATTATTCATTGGATTTAGAGAGCGATTGCGGACATTATAGTTTAAATAGCTCTTTTCCCTTATTCTTAATTTATTCCAGGACGGTTGGTTCGTCAACTAAAACGAGGTTGTAGGCAAAGCAGCATTTTGAAGATTGAAATTCATTTGGGACATTATACGTTTGGACCTGTGGTATGAACGTTTGATTATTTGCAATTAAAATAAAAATACTGCAAGGTCATCTTAAATATTCCTTGTATGATATTAAAAATTAAACCATTTGTTGAAATTTTCTAAAGTTCTTGTTTTCAGTTTCCAAAATTACTTACTTTCATATATAGACTCGCAGCCGATAAATGTTAGGGTTCTCTATCCGATGCTTTTGATGGGCATGATTGCATGGGAACATACATGCATACATACATAGACACATACATATATACATACATACATACGTACATTTTTACATACATACATACAAACATATATATATTCACACATGCATAGATAAATACATACGTACATACATGCATGCATTCATACATACATTCATACATCCACAGACACAAACTTTCCATTTTATCATGACAGAAATTTAGTTGGACTTTTAGCAGAGAAAATAAGATAATGAATCTCAAAAGAAATTTCACAATTCTTCGTTAATCGTAAACGAGAATCTAGAGCGGATCAAGAATGGTTATATATTAAATAGTTTCACTAATTTGAAATCATAAATAAAATTTAATTTGTTAGTACATGTTGCAGTTTTCCAAACAAGAAGGCTCAGGCTCATATACTTTCAATACCATCAGAAAACGTCTTATGAATCTTAATCAAGTTAAATTTCGTATTAGAATGAAATATGGACATCCTTTTATCGACATATTTTGATTGAATCAGGATAGTAATGTGAATGTTATATTTTATTCACTTTAACTTTAGCTCCGCATTTTTCAAAATGTATGTATCTTGCGGTGGTATCAGTGGATGGAAAGAAAAATATGAATGTCTACATGTTTAGCTTGGTAGTCAGGTAATGCTATACCGGCACCAATCTACCTATCCATTTATCACTCACTTTATAACTATCCTTGAAGAGATAAGAAACTTGAAACAAGAAACGATACTTGTTTGACATATGCCTTTGTATCTCACCTCTGGTAAAGTAAACATTATATAGGAAAGTTAATAAATGTCTGACCTATGTTAGAATCAAAACGAAATATAAAAGTCGTTGAATGACAATATATTTTACAAATATTTAGAGAGTAACAAAACATACTGAGTGCTAGTGAAACATTGATGGCAATGAATGTCTTATCCATATTGTTAGATGTAACTGCTGCCGTTGTTGCTAGTGGTGAACTTAACTGTAGCAATAATAAATGCACTGCTAATAATAATAATAATAATAATAATAATAATAATAATAATAATAACAATAATAATAATAATAATAATAATAATAATAATAATAATAATAAGAATGACTCATCCGACTTTTATCTTATTCATTCTAGTTCATTAAGAAGTTGAGATTATTGGTTTCAAGTATATGGTGAATAGCTGTGTATAATCTGTCCAGTCAGGGTCACTAATCAATAAACGTGCTACAGAACAAAAATATCCTTGTCGTCAATGGAGTTAGATTGGGCAGCAGCACGATCTTCCATTGAGGATCGAACATCTCCCACAATTGCCCTTACATCCCTCTGTCCAACTGCAGATTGGGTCTTCACATCAAGTGGGTTAATGATCTATGCATTCATTTAACTTTGTAAGCGATGAAACCATCACAGAAGTGTAAGGTGTGAGACAGAAATACAACCGTAAACATTATGTGTGTTAATCTAAACTTCTATACGAGAAGCAATCCATGTTACTGGTCAAGCCTTTGAATAAAACATAAATATTAAAACCGTTGAATTCCAATACAGTTCACAAGAATATTGTCAGTGAGATGTCGCCATCAGCAACGAAGAAATGTTTGAGGCAATTAGTCCCTTACCTGTAGTAGACGATGGTGTTTCTACTTTTGGTGTTACAGGTTTTGTTGTACTTTCAGGCCTCGCTGTATCCGTTTTCGCAGATTGACCTGAGTAAACAAGAATAGTATATAAATAATGATACATCACTTATGCTTCGTTTATAATTCTCGCACATAATATTTAAGTTTGTAGATTTGGAGTAAGCGTACATAGCTCTACATCATCGCAGGAATCTTGATCACTTGTCTAATGTTTAGCTCAACACTGAAAGTAATCTGTTAATGTTCTTATTTCTAAACTATTGCAAGATTAACTTGCATGACGTTTGAAATCAAGAAACCCAAAATCTCATTTTCTTAAATGTCTGTGTTTCGAGACAAACAGCTCTGACCATACATTTAACACATGTACATTATCTCTTGATACCGAAACTGTTGCTTTTATGTTAAACCTATGAAATATTTATAATAACTTTCCAAAACATTCCGAGTGAATCACGTTGTACCTGGTTCTATTATTTACATTGCCTACAGTTTTCAAATTATTTTGATCCCTGCGCATGTTCAATTTATACAAACGAACATTTAGAAGTGTGCAAGCACTTTATTGTAAACATAAGATACACTTTCAAATCTTTCAATAAAATTGTAACTCGGCTAGGGTAGGTGGCATATTGAGAAATATAATTTATCTTTACCGGAGTATCGTTTGCGTTTCTTTTTGGTAGCTATTCAATGTCTATATTCTAAGGCAGTTCTTGCCAAATATAAGACAGTATCTATCCAGCTACAATGCACTTTTGTACCATAAATTTTATCCAACTCATACCTGAGTAGGTAATACTGTTGTGTTAAACGTTCGTGATAATGATTCATACATAATATGATTCAATTTTTGTCGATATTGGAGATTTGTAAAGAACCTAATATGGAGCTAACATTTGTAAATGATTGTAGGGTAAATTTTGGATAATATTTATAAACATATTTACATATCATCTTGACTTCAAACGGATGTAGAAAGGGAAGCAGTTTACGAATTTGATGCAAAAATGATCCATATCTTGGTGATCATAATGCATCTAAGGTTTTGTATCAGGTTTGTGCTCAAGAAACGTGTTCATTCCAATGGTAATTTCAGCCTTCTACCCGTGTTTAGTTAGAATATTAGCGCAACAGTTTATTCCAATTATTTACTGGATTTAAGGAGTACCTGTTGACATTTTAGTTTAAGTCGCTCTTTCTTTTTATTTTTAATTTATTCCAGGACGTTTGGTTAATCAGCTAACACAAGGATATAGGCAAATCAGCATATGGAAGATTGGAATTCATTAAGAACGTTAGACGTTTGAACCTGTGGTATACCTTGTATGATTATTTGCGATTAAAATAAAAATACTGCAAGTTCATCTTAATTGTTCCGTGTATAATTTTAAAAAAGATATATTTCTTGAAATGACCTGAAGTTGTTGCTTTTAGTTTTCAGTTACTTGCCTTAAAACATAGACTAGTAGCCGTTAATGTTACGGTTCCCTACCGGATGATTTTGATGGAGATCATTGCATGGGAACATACATACATACATACATACATACATACATACATACATATATACATACATACGTACATACATTCATAGTCACCTACCTACCTACCTAACTGCCTAAATGTATATATATATATATATATATATATATATATATATATATATATATATATATATATATATATATATATATATATATATATATATATATGTATATATATATACATATATGCATACACACATACATATATGCATGCATACATTTTTCGAATCGAATGGATGTATATAAAATCTTTTCACATTTTTTCACAAGCTGTCATTTACCAAATGAAGGAAAGTGTAACTCAACCAGTTTCTATACCATCGTCATAGGTCCTGTTCAGAATGTGGAACATACATATCATGTTGGAATGTAAGATGGGCATTTTGTAATCTGTATATTAACATTGAGTGAGGTTAATAATGTGAAGGACATTTAGATCCAGATTATACTCTAATTTTGAATGATCTTTAACATAGTTACATCAACCCTCATAATAAATGAATTTCATCATGTTTTGCATGTATGCATTTATGGATACATATATATGAATTTGTATGTTTAGGTTGGTAGTCAGGAACTACAATGCAGGCATAGATCTCCGTAACTATTTATCCACCTTTCGGTCACTTTCTATGGGCAGATCCATATTTTGTTTTAAATGTATCTTTATCTCTCTTGTCTGGTAAAGTAAAGAGTCCATAAGAAAAGCTAGCGAAATTTCTGATCAAATTTTACAATTAAAAACCCGTTGAATTCTAGCCAATTTTACCATGTTTAAGAAGTGGAGGAGGACTATTCTTGCCAGTGAAAATTTGTAGGCAATTAATCCCAAAGAATTGTAAGATATGTCAGAGAATTACATGTGTAAACATTGTTTCTTTTGGTAATGAAAGAACATGATTAGTTAAAGCCAGAAGTTATAACAGTTACTGTCTTTCTTGCTTCTTCTGTTGTACATTCTGACATAGTTGTATCATTTTCTACAGTAAGATCTGAAGGATAATCACATTGAAATTAATCTCTTACGTATCATTGTGATCTAGGGGAATTAGTGTCAATTTAGCATACGTCTGATCAGTCAGTTCATAATTATTCTTTTAATTTTCATACGCGGTTATGCAATAATCAATCAAAGACGTAACAATATATTTAAAAGATAAATATGATATTGTATTAAGTGCAATCCATCTCAAGATGATTGTATGTTCGTATCAATAAAGATATATGCATGTGCATGTGATTAGTTTGGGAGTCAGTCAATTCTAACTCTATCGATTTCTCCAATTTTGTTATGCCATTCCATGGAGAGATCGGAAGCCTAGAGCCAGAAACAATTCTTTCTCAAACATGAGTGGCCCGAGTGTCAGTGCCGTCTAAAACGTTAGCCTCTATCGATCGCAGTCATCGAACTGTCCGGGTGGATTAAAGTCTCCGGTTCGGCCGATAATGTTACGTGACAAAGCGCTTTTTCTCTGATGCTTGCTCAAACATTGAAGCTGACCGCAGTGTATAGCCTCTCTAGAGCTGAGAAATCGCGATTACCCCAAAACAACAACAAACAAAGAAATAAAGATGAAATATAAAAAACGTTAAATGACAACATACTTTGCAAGTGTCTTGACGTGAGACAGTTCTAAGGGTGCAGATGAAACTGCTGAGGCAATTAATGCCTTACACGTAATAGTGGGAGACATTGTATCAGATTACTAATGCAGTTAATAATAATAATAATAATAATAATAATAATAATAATAATAATAACAACAATAATAATACAGAGATAAACATCTTATTAAATATCGTACATTGTCAACATGACATTGTATTTATTGGAGTAATTAATGTATACCTCAGCATGATCTGAAAATTTATGAGTAATCATTTAATGTTAATACCAATTGCTTCAGAAAGGAAATATGGCAGTGTCGCGAAAGCCGTAGTGCTAAGAAATTGTGAACATCGAAATTCAGGAAATTGACCCTTTCACAGCAGATAATTCCTGCTGTCCAATTAGGGGCTATGGTTTTCATGAAAAATTTCCTTCAGTCAGTCATAAACCTGTTTTCTCTTAAAAGATTGCAAAAATATAAACAATTAGAGTCCTCCATAAATTTATATATGAAGTCTATCTAATTTATGGAAAGGAAGTGATAGAGATGGCAAAGCTATTCATAAAATGTTGTTCTTACCAGTGTTTGATGTTGCTGTTGTAGTGTTATTTTTAGACGTAGTACATGTCGAGGACGTCACATAGCACATTTTCATCACATCATCCCACACAAGATTGGAGGGACAAGACACGATGAGCCTGTTTCCCTGAATGCAGATTATATACTGGTGACAATCTGAACAATATTGGTAGTTTCCATTGATTTTGCCGACACAGGAGTCATCACAACCTTAAATATGAATAAGATGCTGATGTAGTTATGTTACGTTGCGACTAAACTAGTTTTGGTCTCATAGTTCACATTAGGAAACATCAATCATTTTATATAAAATGTTTGACGACCCTAGATAATTTGTGAAGAGGTTGAACTGCTATTTTTAAACATACATGTTTACTCATTGGGAATTAAAAGAACGTGACGTAATCCGCTAACAAGTTTCTGCCTGACGCTGTCTTGAACCTCCTGTTCACTTGCTACATTTTAGAGATATGAAAAGTTAGAGTCCTCCATAAACATATAACTGAAGAATGTCTAATATGTGGAAAGTTATTGTTTGTGATGGCAAAGCTTTTCATAAAATATTGCTCTTACCATTGTTTGATATTGCAATTATAGTGTTATTTTTAAGAGCAGTATATGTCATGACGTCTAATCGCACATTTTCTTCGCGTCATCCCAGACAAGATCGGAGGGACAAAGCATGATGTACTTGTGTCCATCAATGCAAGACATATACTTGCCACAAAAATATGAATGTCTATGTGTTTAGCTTGGTAGGCAGATAAAGCTATGCCGGCACCAGTCTACCTATCCATTTATCTGTCATTTTATAACTATCCTTGAAGAGATAAGAAACTTGTAACAAGAAACGATACGTTTTAAGACATGCCTTTTGATCTCTTCTGTGGTTATGTAAACATTATAAGTAAAAAGTTAACAAATGTCTGATCTAATGTTAGAATAAAGAAAGAAAAGTGTAACTGGTTGAATGACAAGATATAATACAAGTATCTAGAGAGTAAGAAAACATAACGAGTGCCAGTGAAACATTGATGGTATTGAATGTCTTACCCGTTGTAGCAGATGTAGCTGCTGCAGTTGTTGTTGTTAGTGTTGAACTTTTCGTCCTTGTTGTATCAGTTTTCTCAAAGGCTGCTGAATAATAAGAATAATAACTGCAATTATACTACATGGAATAATATTAATAATAATAACTGTGATAATAGTAACGATTATAATAATAATAATAATAATAATAATAATAATAATAATAATAATAATATTAATATGTCCTAATAATTCAACTTATTCATTATAGTAGATTGAGACGGTTAGATTGCTGGTTTCATGTAAATGGTGCATAGCTCTGTATAATCTGACCAATCAGGGTCACTAATCAAATGGGAATAAAACTTGCTACAGAACAGAAATATCCTTGTCGTCAATGGAGTTAGGATCGAACATCTGCCACAATTTCCTTTACATCCCGCTGCCCAACTGCAGACTCCGTCTTCAAACAAGTGGGTCATCATCCATGCATTCATTGAAATTTTTAAGCGATGAAACCAACACAGAAGTGTAAGGTATGAGAGAGACTTACAACTGTAAAGATTGTATTTGTTAATCTAAATGTCCGTACGAGAATCAATCAAAATGTCTGGTCAAGTCGTAGAATGAAACAGAAATATAAACACCGTTGAATTCCAACTTAGCTTATAGGAATAGTGTCAGTGAGATATCACTATCAGTGACGATGAAATGTTTGAGGCAATTAATCCCTTACCCGTAGTAGCCAATGGTGTTTCTGCGGTTGTTGTTGAAGATGCGGTTGTACTTTCAGATCTCGCTGCATCCGTTTTCTCAGAAAGACCTGAGTAAAGAGTAATATTATACAAAGAATAATACAACATCACTTATATTTCGTTTATATTCTCGCACATTATGAATATAACAATGTAGGTTTGGAGTAAACGTACATACCTCGCCATCATCGGAAGAATCTTGATCACTTCCCTAATGTTTAGCTCAACACTGAAAGTAATCTGTAAATCTTCTTCTTTTGCAAACTATTGCAAGATTAACTTGCATGACGTTTGAAATCAACAAATCTAAAATCTCATTTTCTTAAATGTCTGTGTTTGAAGAGATTCATCTCTAACCATACATTCAACAGATTCACATTATCTCTTGATACGAAAATTGTTGCTTTTATGTTAAACCTATGAAATATTTGTATTAAATTTCCAAAACAGTCCGAGTGAATCACGGTGTACATTTTGATATTATTTATATTGCGTACAGTTTTCAAATTATTTTGATAACTGCGCATGTTCAATTTATACAAACGTACATTTGGAAGTGTGCAAACACTTTGTTGTAAACATAAAATGCAGTCCCAAACCTTTCAATAAATTTGTAACTCGGCTAGAGTAGGTGGCATATTGAGAAACATAATGTATCCTTACCAGAGCATCGTTTTCTTTTTGGTAGCTCTTTTAATGCCTATATTCAAAAGCAGTTCTGGCCAAATATAAAACAGTATCTTACCAGCTACAATACACATTTGTACCATAAATGTTCTCGAACTCATACCCGAGAAGGTAATACTGTTGTGTTACACGTTCGTTATATACATTCATATACAATATGATTCAATTTTATCGATAATGGAATTTGTTAAGAACCTATTATGGAGCTAACATTTGTCAATGACTGTAGGTTAAACTTTAGTATAATATTTATAAACATGTTTACATATCATCTTGACCTTACGCGGATCTAGACATAGAACCTGTTTACAAATTTGATGCAAAAATAATCCATATCATGGTCATCATAATGCATCTAAGGTTTTGTATCAGGGTTGTGTTCAAGAAACGTATTCATTACAATCTTAATATCAGACTTGTAGCTGTGATCAGTTAGAATTTGAGAGGAACTGTTTCTTCAAATTATTTATTGGATTTATGGAGTGCCCGTTGACATTTTAGTTAAAATCGCTCTTTCCTTTTATGTTTAATATATTCCAGGACGGTTGGTTAATCAGCTGACACGAGGTTATATTCAAATCAGGATATTGAAGATTTAACTTCATTCGGAGCATTAGACTTTTGGACCTGTGATATAAACTTGAATGATTATTTGCAATGAAAAAAAAAAATACTGCATCTTCATCTTACACTTTCCTTGTATAATTTAAAAAATTAAACAATTTGTTGAAATTTTCTAAAGATGTTCCTTTTAGTTTTGCAAGTTATTTATTTTCATATACAGACTCGTACCCGCTAAATGTTAGGTTTCTCTATCCGATGCTTTTGATGGGCATGATTTCATAGGAACATACATGCATACATACATACATGGACACATACATACATACATACATACATACTGTCCATTTTATCATGACCGAAGTTTATTTGGACACTTAACACAGAAACTGAAACAATCAGTCTGGTAGGAAATTTCACAATTTTTCATAAACCGTAAAAGCTAAGATACAGCGGATCAAAAATAGTTATACATTAAATCGTTTCACAAATTTTTAATCAAAAATCCGTTTTAGTCTAGTAGCAGAAGTTGCAATTTTCCAAAAAAAGGGTTCAGTCACAGATAGCTTCATTACTTTAATTAATCTTCTTATTCCTCTTATTTAAGTTAAATACCATATTAGAATAAAATATGGGCATCCTTTTATCTATATATTTTGATTGAATCAGGTTAGTAATGTGAAATGTATAAGGTTTCGATTCTGTCATTATATTTTATTGACTTTAACGTAATCTCCGCATGTCTGAAAATGTATGTATCTTGGACAAGTATCACGTTATGGAAAGAAAAATATGAATGTCTATGTGATTAGCTTGGTAGTCAGATAATGCTATGCCGGTACCAATCTACCTATCCATTTATCAGTCATTTTATAACTATGCTTTAAGAGATAAGAAACTTGTAACAAGAAAGGATGCGTTTTAATATATGCCTTTTTATCTCTTCTGTGGTTATGTAAACATTATATGTAAAAAGTTAACAAATGTCTGATCTAATGTTAGAATAAAAAAGAAATGTATAACTCGTTGAATGACAAGATATAATACAAGTATCTAGAGAGTAAGAAAACATAACGAGTGCCAGTGAAACATTGATGGTATTGAATTTCTTACCCGTAGTAGCAGATGTAGCTGCTGCCGTTGTTGTTGTTGGTGTTGAACTTTTCGTCCTTGTTGTATCAGTTTTTTCAAAGACTGCTGAATAATAAGAATAATAGCTGCAATAATACTAAATGGAATAATGATAATAATAAACACTGTGAAAATAATAATAATAATAATAATAATAATAATAATAATAATAATAATAATAATAATAATAATAATAATAATAATATTATTAATATGCCCTAATAATTCAACTTATTCATTATAGTAGATTGAGACGGTTAGATTGCTGGTTTCATGTAAATGGTGCATAGCTCTGTATAATCTGACCAATCAGGGTCACTAATCAAATGGGAATTAAACTTGCTACAGAACAGAAATATCCTTGTCGGCAATGGAGTTGGACATGGCAACAGCAAGATCTTCCAGTTAGGATCGAACTTCTGCCACAATTTCCTTTACATCTCGCTGACCAACTGCAGAAATCGTCTTCACAACAAGTGGGTCATCATCCATGCATTTATTGAAAGTTTTAAGCGATAAAACCAACACAGCAGTGCAAGGTATGAGAGAGGCTTACAACTGTAAAGATTGTATTTGTTAATCTAAATTTCCATACAAGATTCAATGTAAATGTCTGGTCAAGTCGTAGAATGAAACAGAAATATAAACACCGTTGAATTCGAACTGCGCTTACAAGACTATTATCAGTGAGATATCACTATCAGTGACGATGAAATGTTTGAGGCAATTAATCCCTGACGTTTGAATCCAACAAATCTAAAATCTAATTTTCTTAAATGTCTGTGGTTGAAGAGAATCATCTCTAACCATACATTCAAAACATGCGCATTATCTCTTGAGACCGAAACTGTTGCTTTTATGTTAAACCTATGAAATATTTGTATTAACTTTCCAAAACCTTGCGAGTGAATCACCATGTATCTGGTGCTATTATTCCTACTGTGTACAGTTTTCAAATTATGTTCATCCCTGCGCATGTTCAATGTATACAAACGTACATTTAGTAGTGTGCAAACACTTTGTTTTAAACATAAATGCAGTTCCAAACCTTTCAATAAATTTGTAACTCGGTTAGAGTAGGTGGCATGTTGAGAAATATAAATTATGCTTACCAGAGCATCGTTATTGTTTTCGGTGTCTATTTAATGTCTATATTCAAAAGCAGTTCCGGCGAAATATAAGACAGTATCTTACCAGCTACAATGCACATGTGTACCATAAATGATCTCGAACTCATACCCGAGAAAGTTATACTGTTATGTTACACGTTCGTTATATACATTCATTCATTGAATCCAAAATCTCATTTTCTTAAATGTCTGTGTTTGACGAGAATCATCTCTAACCATACATTCAACACATGCACATCATCTATTGATACCGAGACTGTCGCTTTTATGCTAAACCTATGAAATATTTGTATTAACTTTCCAGAACCTTCCCAGTGAATCACCATGTACCTGGTGCGATTATTCATATTGCGTACAGTTCTCAAATTATGTTCATCCCTGCGCATGTTCAATTTATACAAATGTACATTTAGAAGTGTGCAAAGATTTTGTTGTAAACATAAAATGCAGTCTCAAAGCTTTCAATAAATTTGTAACTCGGCTAGAATAGGTGGCATGTTGAGAAATACAATTTATCCTTACCAGAAAATCGTTTTTCTGCTTGGTAGATGTTTAATGTCTATATTCAAAAGCAGTTCTGGCCAAATATAGGACAGTACCTTACCAGCTACAATATACATTTGTACCAAAAATATTCTCGAACTCATACCCGAAAAGGTAATACTGTGGTGTTACACGTTCGTTATATACATTCATATACAATATGATTCAATTTTATCGATAATGAATTTGTTAAGAACCTATTATGGAGCTAACATTTGTAAATGATTGTTGATGAAACTTAAGATACTATTTATAAACATGTTTACATATCATCTTGACCTTAAATTGATAGATAAAGCGAACCTGTTTACGAATTTGATGCAAAAATAATCCATATCCCGGTCATCATAATAGATCTAAGTTTTTGTATCGGTTTCCTGCTCAAAAAACGTATTCATTCCAGTGTTAATCTTAGCCATCTAGCTGTGATCAGTTTGAATTTGAGAGGTACTTCTTATTTAAATTATTCATTGGATTTGCAGTGCGATTGATGACATTATAGTTTAAATAGCTCTTTTCCCTTATTCTTAATTTATTCCAGGACGGTTGGTTCGTCAGCTAAAACGAGGTTGTAGGCAAAGCAACATTTTGAAGATTGAAATTCTTTTGTCACATTATACGTTTGGACCTGTGGTATGAACTTTTGATTATTTGCAATTAAAATAAAAATACTGCAAGGTCATCTTAAATATCCCTTGTATGATATTAAAAATTAAACCATTTGTTGGAATTTTCTAAAGTTGTTGCTTTCAGTTTCCAAAGTTACTTACTTTCATATATAGACTCGTAGCCGATAAATGTTAGGGTTCTCTATCCGATGCTTTTCATGGGCATGATTGCATGGGAACATACATGCATACATACATACATAGACATATACATACATACATACATACATACATACATACATACATACATACATACAAACATATATACATTCATACATGCATAGATAAATACATACGTACATACATGCATACATTCATACATACATACATACATAAAAAGACACAAACTGTCCATTTTATCATGACAGAAATTTAGTTGGACTCTTAGCAGAGAAAATAAGATAATGATTCTCAAAAGAAATTTCACAATTCTTCGTAAATCGTAAACTAGAATCTACAGCGGATCAAGAATGGTTATATATTAAATAGTTTCACTAATTTGAAATCATAAATCCTATTTATTTTGTTAGTACATGTTGCAGTTTTCCAAACAAAAAGGCTGAGTCTCATATACTTTCAATACCATCACAAAACGTCTTATGAATCTTAATTAAGTTAGATTTCGTATTAGAATGAAATATGGACATCCTTTTATCGACACATTTTGATTGAATCAGGATAGTAATGTTAATGTTTTATTTGATTCACTTGAACGTTATCGCCGCATTTTTCAAAATGTATGTATCTTGCGGTGGTGTCAGTGGATGGAAAGAAAAATATGAATGTCTACATGTTTAGCTTGGTGGTCAGGTAATGCTATACCGGCACCAATCTACCTATCCATTTATCACTCAATTTATAACTATCCTTGAAAAGATAAGAAACTTGAAACAAGAAACGATACTTGTTTGACATATGCCTTTGTATCTCACCTCTGGTAAAGTAAACATTATATAGGAATGTTAATAAATGTCTGACCTATGTTAGAATCAAAACGAAATATAAAAGTCGTTGAATGACAATATATTTTACAAGTATCTAGAGAGTAAAAAAACATACCGAGTGCCAGTGAAACATTGATGACAAAGAATGTCTTATCCATATTGGGAGATGTAACTGCTGCCGTTGTTGCTAGTGGTGAACTTAACTGTAGCAATAATAAATGCACTGCTGATAATAATAACTGTGATAATAATAATAATAATAATAATAATAATAATAATAATAATAATAATAATAATAATAATAAAAACAATAATGATTTTAATAATATTAATAAAAATAATAAAAATAATGAGACATCAGACTTTTAGCTTATTCATTATAGTTCATTAAGAAGTTGAGATTATTGGTTTCAAGTATATGGTGAATAGCTGTGTATAATATGTCCAGTCAGGGTCACTAATCAATAAAACTTGCTACAGAACAAATATATCCTTGACGTCAATGGAGTTAGATTGGGCAAAAGCAAGATCTTCCATTGAGGATCGAACATCTCCCACAATTGCCCTTACATCCCTCTGTCCAACTGCAGACTGGGTCTTCACAACAAGTGGGTCATCATCTATGCATTCAAATATCTTTGTAAGCGATGAAACCATCACAGAAGTCTAAGGTGTGAGACAGAAATACAACCGTAAACATTGTATTTGTTAATCTAAACTTCCAAACGAGAAACAATCAATGTTACTGGTCAAGCCTTTGAATAAAACATAAATATGAACACCGTTGAATTCCAACACAGTTCACAAGAATATTGTCAGTGAGATATCGCCATCAGTAACGAAGAAATGTTTCAGGCAATTAATCCCTTACCTGTAGTAGACGATGGTGTTTCTACCTTTGGTGTTGCAGTTTTTGTTGTACTTTCAGGCCTCGCTGTGTCTGTTATCTCAGATTGACCTGAGTAAACAGGAACAATATATAAATAATAATACATCACCTATACTTCGTTTATAATTCTCGCACATAATATTTAAGTTTGTAGATTTGGAGTAAGCGTGCATAGCTCTACATCATCGCAGGAATCTTGATCACTTGTCTAATGTTTAGCTCAACACTGAAAGTAATCTGTTAATGTTCTTCTTTTGTAAACTATTGCAAGATTAACTTGCATGAGGTCTGAAATCAACAAACCCAAAATCTAATTTTCTTAAATGTCTGTGTTTCGAGACAAACAACTCTGACCATACATTTAACACATGTACATTATCTCTTGATACCGAAACTGTTGCTTTTATGTTAAACCTATGAAATATTTATAATAACTTTCCAAAACATTCCGAGTGAATCACGTTGTACCTGGTTCTATTATTTACATTGCCTACAGTTTTCAAATTATTTTGATCCCTGCGCATGTTCAATTTATACAAACGAACA
>JAECUM010011439.1:0-34727 GCA_016617855.1 Megalonaias nervosa | reverse complement strand
TATGTTGATTTACTGGTTAAACTTGAATGTGTTTTAAAAACCTGTAAAAGTCATTTGGGGTATTTTGGACATTTTGAATTTTGGGGGCAGGTTGCATTTGTAAAACTCCAGTTATATCTTACATTGAAGAAAGAAATTGTCATGATTTGAGACAGAGCTTTGAACACACCTTTGCACATATGTCATCAGTGACAACATTCTCCAGTATTCCTTTTCTTGTCCATCCATCTAATTTCTGATTTTTGAATAGCATATTTACTAATGTAAACTAGGCATCCCAGCTGGAAACAATTTAGGATCTGCCATAATGGCCATTGTTGTTGGCCTATTGGTGAAACAAATCCTATACATCTTAATGTGATAGCACACTGTGTAATGGCAGATCAGGGAATAGATTTCTGCAGTCAAGTACATATAAACACACACAGAAGTGTGGAATATATTTTTGAAACCCATCCTTTGTACATGTCAATTTGAGCCTTGTCAACCTTAGCCCATCAATTTGAGCCTTGTCAACCCTAGGCCATGTCAATTATAGCCTTGTCAACTTTGACCCATGTCAATTTGAGCCTTGTCAACCTTAGCCCATCAATTTGAGCCTTGTCAACCGTAGGCCATGTCAATTATAGCCTTGTCAACTTTGACCCATGTCAATTTCAGCCTTGTCAACCTTTGCCCATGTTAATTTCAGCCATGTCAACCATGGTGTCAATTTTAGACTTGTCAGCCTTGACTCATGTCATTTAAAGCCTTTGAGAATATAGAGCTTGTTGACACTGTTATTACTTCGTAGGTCTTCAGTTATTCACCTTACTCCAATTTTAGCTTGGATTTTAGAGTTTCAATCTTATTTTGAAAGGTTTGAATCATTTTAGACACATTATTTGCGGTAACATATTTTAATGTAGTTTTCATAACATTCTTGTGAAAACAAGTTCTTTTTTATCATTTACCCATACGCATTTACACATTTAGGTTCTATTGTATTTTTTATTGTTTTAGTTGCAACTAGAGCAATAATATTTTTGGTAGAAATTATGATCGATAGTCATAATAATGAATAAAAGCAAAATTTTATACCTGATAGTCGCATTATTTTATTGCATCTCTGTGTCAGTTTTTCTTTTCACTTCAAAAATTAAATGTATAAAAGAACACTTTTGATGTTGCTTTTCCCCATCCCCATCCTAAGTCATAAATTGAGATAAAATCATGACATGATTCAAAGTCTTGAAGAAAAATGACAAATATTTTTAACAATTTACACTAGAGTAAAAATAAGAGGGTCTCAAGATAGGATAACCAAAACATGCATCACTGAGTGTGATAAATTCCATGTCACAACATAAAGTTTCCTTAAAAACTAAACTAGTTCATTGGGATAATCAAGGTTGACTTTGGTGGTAAGAAAGTCTGGGTGGACTTGGTTGTAAGACAAACATTTTACATAGTTAAGACCTACAAAAAGCATTTGTCATATTAAATCAAAATTGTTTATTAGAGGTATTACAGGTGTGTGTTTTAGTAATATGCATGTATGACTGTTGATTGCTGTGCCAAGACTGTGGTTGGCAGTATTTATCAAGATTTGGTTTTCATTGCATGTATCTTATATCGGTGTTGTAAATGATGTACATACATTGATGTGACATTATTTTATCCAAGTTTATACAATGTATGTATGCCAAAGAATATTGTCAGGCTGTGCTTTGTCATATAAAGCTTTTCAAATAATGGAGAAAGCTCCGTCCAACAATTAGTGTATTTCTTTAAATCATTATTTTCCTCCTTGATAGAAAATCGGGAGGATTGAGTGGTTACAATTTTATCGAAATTTGGATGATAGATTAATTAAAATTAATTAGTTAAGATTTTAAATTGTAGTTTTTACATATTTAAAGCTTCATTAGGACTTCGTCTGACTGTTTGACCAACCAAAACACATGGAGTTCTCATGCAGTTAGTTATGTGTTCACATAAGCTGGATCATTTGATTGGTTAGCAAGACATAAGAATGACTGCTATACAATAGTTGATTGATGGCTGCAAGGTCAGTTATTGACATAAATACTCCATTCTAACTACTTGGATCTTTGCCTCATGGTTACAGATTTGTAAACAGTCATAACAGGTCTGCTATCTTTGCAGACACACACAAGCACACATTAGATAAAATAAATTGGTGCCATATATGAAATTGTTGTTCTTCATTTATATAATATTAATATATTTAATACTCTTGTAAATAGATACCTGTACATATCATGTACATTGGAACTTCACTAAACTGGACTGTGTACAGGGCCAGATTTAAGCTTTGGGGGCCTGGGGAACACAAGATAAAGGACACTTGTGGTCTTGGCCACATGGTCAGCACATACAGTTAAATTCATGGTTCTATATATCTTATATGAGTGTGATACTTGTAAGTTAGTATTGTTAAAAATGCTACCTGTTGTAACCAGAGGTGCTGCCATGAATAGGTGGCCCAGGACACTTGATTTTCCCACCCACCCACTCCCTTAATCCAGCCCTGACTCTGTTGGGACAAATTTGGCTGCCAGCAAATTTTAAGAGCTTTGATTATGAGTATAGATGCTTTCGGTAACCTAGTTATCTCCAGTCGTATTATGTATTTAATATATCTGAAGCCACTGGACAAGAAGATAACTGTTATTGTGAATCCATCTTTGCCAAATGTTTTGTATTATGTTGACAATGATGCAGTGCTGATTGATTTCTAACCCCTCTCATTGTATTCAATTACTATGGGGGAAAGGGCTGGGCAAATATATAAGTATACAGCTATGTAATAAAGAAAATATATATATATATATATATATATATATATATATATATATATATATATATATATATCTTCTCCTTAAACCACTGTAGCTTCCTGGGTGTCACCGGTGATTTTTGAGGTAGAAAACATTTTGCTGAATGTTTCTTTACCATGTTTAAGCAAATTCGGATGGAAATTAAGTCTCTGGATTGGTAACAAGCTAAGCTAATCACATACAAGTTTATCTGATAAATATGCATAGATCAAACTTGGTGAATAGACTTATATTAAGATGTTGAATGAGTTTTATTTTGAGCAAGATTTATCCATATATCAATAAGGTGATCTTTCTCCACTCTAGAGATATTTCTGAGCTGATGACTGTGCTATTTTGACTCCATGACTTGTCCATATTAATTAGGTGATCTTGCATCTAATTTACTGAGCTTGTTAACTCCCAATAAAAAGGTTTTGGATTAAACATGGTAAATAGGCTTATATCAGCAAAATCTTAAACGAGTCTGATTTTGACTGATCCATGCATAATAATGAAATGATCCTGCACCTGACTGATCCATGCATAATAATGAAATGATCCTGCACCTGACTGATCCATGCATAATAATGAAATGATCCTGCACCTGACTGATCCATGCATAATAATGAAATGATCCTGCACCTGACTGATCCATGCATAATAATGAAATGATCCTGCACCTGATTGATCCATGCATAATAATGAAATGATCCTGCACCCGACTGATCCATGCATAAAAATGAAATGATCCTGCACCTGACTGATCCATGCATAATAATGAAATGATCCTGCACCTGACTGGCTAAGCTTGTCAGGTCAAATGTATCTATTTTTTTTCTTCTCAAATTTGAGCGAATTTGTTAATAGCTAAAGTGTCCAATGGAATAAAAACTTGAATAACTTTAAAGTATCTAACATAATAACTCTATGGCCAGTGACTTGACAATGGGCTAAGAGTATAAAGGGGAGGTAAATGTGTGGTTTTACAATCTAAATGTGAAGTAAATGGGGTAAAAGAATACTAAGAAATATGAACGGTTAAAGCAGAGTATAATCTGTGATTGTCTATCTCACCTCTACTTTTTTTTGTCACCAGTAGCCAGTGTAAACATAATCATGCACAAACCAATGTAAACATTATCATGCAAAAATAAATTCAGACAAAAGGGATCTGGGTCCCTTCTCAAAAGAAAGATTTTTTTGCAATCTTTTATCTTTGCATTAGAACTTTTGATCATTTTAATAAATAACGTGAACTTTTTTAATCATTTTAATTATTAACATTTGAACTTTAATTGGCAATTTATAGCCAACATTGTACTGACATTCTGAAACCAGCTACCTAACTACCCACACACTCCCATGGCATAAAAGCTTTAAAACAAGAAAAAAAGAAGAAGAAAACTTAAAAATAAACCATGTCCCCGATATAATTCTTGACTCCATGGCCTACCTAAAGGCAGGAGTGGTACTGAGGGGATAGGAGTATGTGATGGTCTTATTTTAAATATAACATGATCTTATATTTTAAATATAAAGTGCATGGAGTAATGAGTTAGAGAGAAAAGGAATGGAAATACTATAAGCATACTGTATCCCGAATGTAATTCTGAACCCCACAAACTTGGGGACAAAAGTGGTACTGAGAGAAGGGGAACATGTGATGATATTATATTCCAAATATGAACTTAATCGGAGATGGAGTTATGGGAAAATAAGCAGATGAAAAACATCTAAAAGTGTGTCCACATTATAATCATTGACCCAATGGCCGCACCCAAGGGAAGGAGTGGCATTCAGAGAAGGGGTGTAGGTGGTGATCTCATTTTTCAGACATGAATGGATATAGGATTACTGAGCTACAAGTGCAGTGAATTTTTTAAAAACCAAAATGTGTCTACAATACTCGACCCCATGATTACAATCAAGGGCAGGAATGGTATCGAGAGAAGGGGTGTATACGGTGACATTATATTCCAAATATGAAGTGGATTAGTAAGGGTTATGAAAATATAAGCGATGAAAAAACTGTAACCAACAGCTTTAACCAAAATTTGTCCTAATCATAATTCTTTACCATGGGGCCCAATCAAGGCGAAAGAGTGCTACTGAGACAAGGGGGCATGTGATACATTTCAAACATAAAGTGAATTGGTTAGGGTTTTACTAAGCTACAAGTGCTGAAAAATGACTGGAAACTTGAAATAAACTTTAACCAAAATGTGCCTGAATCATAATTATTTAGCCTGTGACCCCAATTATAATTATTTAGCATGTGACCCCAATCATAATTATTTAGCCCATGACCCCAATCAAAATTATTTAGCCCATGACTCCAATAATTATTTACCCCGTAACCCCAATCATAATTATTTAGCCCATGACCCCAATCATAATTATTTACCCCTTGACCCCAATCATAATTATTTCCCCCTTGACCCCAATCACAATTATTTACCCTGTGACTCCACTCAAGGGCAGAAACCATGGACAGACGTGGTACAAGCAGTATTGAGAATGTGAAGATATTACATTTTAAATCAGAAGTAAATTACTGATCAAGTATGAAGTTATGAAAGTATTGGTGATGGAAATAAATTTTAACCAAAATGTGTCCCCAGTATAATTCTTGACCCTTGGACAGCTTTCAAGACATCTAGCATTTGGGTTTCTGTGGGTGTGAGTGTGGACAGCTTTCAAGATATCTAGCAATTGGGTTTCTGTGGGTGTGAGTGTGGACAGCTTTCAAGACATCTAGCAATTGGGATTCTGAGGGGTGGGGGTGTGGACAGCTTTCATGACATCTAGCAATTGGGTTTCTGATGGTGTGTGGACAGCTTTCAAGATATCAAGCAATTGGGATTCTGAGGGGTGGGGGTGTGGACAGCTTTCAAGACATCTAGCAATTGGGATTCTGAGGGGTGGGGGTGTGGACAGCTTTCATGACATCTAGCAATTGGGTTTCTGATGGTGTGTGGACAGCTTTCAAGACATCAAGCAATTGGGATTCTGAGGGGTGGGGGTGTGGACAGCTTGCAAGACATCTAGCAATTGGGATTCTGTATGTGCGTCTGTAAAATGCACCTGCGCTCTCACACTCCCACAGAAACCCAAATACTAGATGCCTCTTTTTTTTAATGGGCTGGTGGTGTATGATAAATTACAAATGAGAGCAATAGTCAACCTGTAAAGGTTACCTGTATTAAGCAATAACGTGTCTTAGAGAGACACTTTTTTCAAGTTACTATATACCACTTTAATGTAGAAAATAACTTCCAACCATCTTTAGAGGCAACCGACTTTCCAAAAGGTAACTGGTCAAGACCAGTTTGACTATAACAAGAATTGCAGCTCCATTTGCAGGTGAGATGAAAGATTTAGTTTTCTGTGTTAATCCAAATAAGTGAATGTACCCATCTCTTATTGGTCACTGTTCGTGAAATCTAGACCTCCCGAGTTTTTGAAAGATAATTTGGCAACAGTGATAATTCTGTGAATTTTGTGACATTTCCATGTAAAAATGTAATTTTCCATTTAAAAAAAAGAAAATATTTCCAACCAATCAAAATTAATATATCATTGGTTCCAGTTCATTAATCATAGAATGTTATATATCAACACAAAACCAGCACTAGTTCTGTGAAACTTGTTTTGGCAAGCTTCCTCTTCGATAAAAAAGTTTTGTCCCTACCTTATGAATTCTTTCCCTTGCAATAACTTTGTTTTAATGAATTTAAACCAAGATCAATGAAGCATGAAATATAGGTCAATGACTTTTTGTTTTAATGGACTGAAGCCATGTTGGACATGTGGCTTGATATAAATAAGACCAATATAAAGTATGATTTCACATTTTCCCATAGAAATTCCAATCAGGGAAGGCTCCTGTTTGATTTCACATATTCCCATAGAAATTTCGTTCTGGGAAGTCCAATGTTTAACTTGCAGATTTGTCCCTGAATTTTCTTTATTCTTCGTAACCTCTTTAGAGCTGTTTCAGGAATTAAATCATTTCTTGTAAGGGTCTTAATATAAAATAAGGTGCAAGTCAAGTCTCATCATCATCTTTTCCAGTCAAAGTTTAACTTAGTTATCTGTAAAAAATTTTAGTTTGCTAAATAAAAAGTATGTCCTAAGTACCAAAGTCACATGTCCCAAATACCAGTTTTCACATGTCCCAAGTACCAAAGTTGCATGTCCCAAATACCAAAATCACATGTCCCAAATACCAGTCACATGTCCCAAGTACCAAAGTCACTGATTTGTGTCACAGATATAAACATGAACCATGTACACTGAGTATGTGACACTAAACATTAACCTAATCAACAGCAAATGAAATGATCTTTAAGCAAACTACAACACTGCCTAAATATGAAAAATAAAAATAAACAAATGAAAGAATGCTTTAAATAAACTTTAATACCACCTGAATATGAAAATAAAAATAAGCAATGAAATAATGCTTTAAATAAAGTTTACCACCACCTGAATATGAAATAAAAAAAGCAAAAAGGTATGCAAAATGGCATACTTAAACTTGCTTACTGTTGATTCTGTGAGTGTTAACAATGGATTTTGATTTATAACTAATTTGCTGTTACTTAACAAACTGTTGATTACTGTGATCTAGTTTAATGGATACTATAAAAGGATCAAGGGGTAAAGAAGTACCATTTAACAAATTTATATTAGGAATAACAGGACATGAAGAACATAACTATAAGTGAGGAATATATGTTTTTAATGTAAGAAGAATGCAAACTACAGTCACATATGTATTTAAGCTCAATATATCAACTTGCGATGGCTGTTACTTAGTATAACGGGCATAAAGAAATTCTAAAACTGAAAAACATTGCATTCTTTTTATTCCAGTCATTTCTCCTCACAATGTACAAACGAGTTTTAAAAAAGAGAACTAAACATAATTCAGAGCAGTTAAACTTAAAGCACTGATCTTATTTTAGGTTCAGTTTACAAAAAAAAATATTCCACATAAAACTGTATCTTGCATGAATGTGGTAATGGCCTCGAAAGCATAACAAATATTCCATATTCCACAGAAAACAATATCTTGCATGGGAACAGTACTGGGATTATGACCTGGAAATATTCCACAGAAAACAATGTCTTGCATGTGAACAGTACTGGGATTATGCCTTGGAAATATTCCACAGAAAACAATGTCTTGCATGGGAATAGTACTGGGATTATGGCCTGGAAACCATAAAACTCTTGAACTCAACTCTCAGTTTGGGATTTGTTTCCGACCAATCACAAACAATATTACCCTACTCATTAACAAAGCACACATAAAATATAAAGTGTTTTAAGTTGATATTTGGCATTCATTTTTAGTGTACAATGAAATTTCATGAAAAATGGTGGAAAAATGTTAAAGTTAAGACAATTTAAATCTGCATATGATATGTGGTGGCAGTCAGTCAGGTGACATCTAGGTTCAATGTCTTACAAGCTGCTCATGCATCCTTAAATCAAACAATGCTCACAACTTTGCCAGCAATGGTGGTCTGTAGATATTTACATTGTGTGTGTTGGGGGGGGGGGATTAAGTAACAGATGGCAATATGATAATTGCTCATGCAGGTGAGACAGAAACCTCCAGCCTATCATTGTACAAACTTTAGACCTGTAGTAATATTCCAACAAAGTTCCAGTTAAATAGAACTACTGATGTGGATACACCTATTGATGTTTCATTGTGAAGGTTTCAAAACCTCTGAACATAGGATCTTAATATTGTTGACAGTACCAAAAATATGTCTGGCCATTCACTGGTAAGAAAATAATAATTATGATGGACTGTGGATTATTTACAACAAAATAAAACCTAAGCTATGTTACAACATTAGCACCAAATGTAAAATACACAATAAAGTTTGGTGTCAACTCAGTATCATAAAAAAGTTGCTAAATTAAAACATAAAAATGGCAACTGTTCTGAGAGATGACTCCTTGTGCTCAAATATATCACATTTTAAAATTTCAAACAAATAAAAGAAAAAACATCGCACAACATTAATAATATATGTATAATGTTACATATTCTATTATAAAATTAAATTATTTTGAATGAACAGAACCATTCATACAACTCTATTCTGCTTTCAAAACACCTGTTATCTCTAAGTGCACGATATTTATAAATATTTGCGAGAAAAACTCTTCCTACATTCCTGAACAAGTAAATGAAAGTATTTTAGGTGCTTAAAATTTGTAATAATATGCAGATGGAGAAGATTTCAAGCTTTCTTAGAAAATATTTACTGTATATCTGATGATAACCAAATTCATTCTGTATCTGTTCAGAAATATTCAGTAACAGGATTTCTTGTTGGCATTTTTAACTATAAAGTTTATTTTGTATTTTTAAATGTATCTATAAGTCCAAAATTGATACATGTTTGACCTGGGAAGCTATTCAGTGTTCTCCTACAAGATATGATAAAGCACACAGAGCCATTTATCTGCAAATGAATTTACCATAAGCACTGAATTAACCATGAGCAAGATGGATTCCTTCAAAACCACACAACACTGGTAGCTGAAACATTGGACCAATTGCAAAGCTAACTGATTTAATGTCTATGCAATGAGTGTCAGATAATTAACATTTCCTGTCTATATTTAATAAAAGCCGACTTTCTGTAACATCTTGACATTCGTCGTCTTTTGTATGCCTTGTTGGAGTTTTGTAACATCTTGACCTTTCCTTCATGGTGTGATTAACTCTTGGTTTGAGAAGTCTGTCTTTAGGGGGGGATCTGGGCAAGATTTTAGTCTTATGATATTTTCTACTTACATTTTTTCTTGCTCTATATAGCCAGGCTTGTGTTGCTATGCCATCAAAATTAAACATGCATACATACATATTTAAAAAAGAATGGGTACTTTTCTCATTTTATAACTATCCTTGATATCAATGTGTTTTTTGTTGTTTTCTTTTATTATTTCACTGTTCAATCAGCTTTATTACTGAAATCGGGTTTTAATAGACAAATGTGTTGATTCAGCTTCATTATAGAAATCAGGTTTTGACAGTTAAATGTGTTGATTCAGCTTTATTTTTGAAACCAGGTCTTGACAGGCAGATGTGCTGATTCAGCTTTATTATTGAAACCGTGTTTTGAGTCAAATGTTTTGATTTCTAAAATGAAAACAGGAAGTTGGTTTAAAGCAGCTTTTTCCATTATGTGCTTCTTCAAATTTTCAAATTTCCAGTGAATATTCCTTTCCCTCCCCTTCCAAATGTATAGGGCTAATTTCCTGCTCTACTATAGTAAGCAAGTTCATAAACTAATGATCTATGCTTTCAAATTGTGATTTAAAATAGCTAAAAATTGTTAAATATATGCAAAGACATTTGCTAATGCACACACACACAGACACAAATTGAAATGATCATATCATATGTTGCCCAATTTGTATATTGCTGTTTTACATTTTTAAATGAAAAACAATTTAATCCTGGTTTTTAAATTTCTCTTCCATAAACCGAACAAGAGCACCTGTGACAAGCTGCAAAAATGACTTTTACAGATTGTATTCATTCCTGTACCTGAAAATCTACTGAGGTCAAAATACAAAAATTAAAAATTAAAAACTAATTTGCAATGAAATTATGCCTCATGACCAATGACGATGATCTTTTTTGCAAAGTATTATGTCAATTCAATTACAGAATTGACAATCTAGAGTATTTCCAGATACAACTCTTACCAAACTTTTAATGCAAAAATGCATGTAGATGGACAAAGAAATCTTGTGACCACATGTGATATCTGTTGCAGTCAAAACAAAAATGATGCATATCGTTTATGGATGAGATGATGCATATTGGCTATGGCTGAGATAATGCATATCGTTTAAGCTTGAGATAATGCATATCGTTTATGGCTGAGATAATACATATTATTTATGCCCGAGATAATGCATATCGTTTATGCCCGAGATAATGCATAATGTTTATGGCTGAGATAATGCATATCATTTATGACTGAGACAATGCATATCGTTTATGGCTGAGATAATGCATATCATTTATGGCTGAGATAATGCATATCGTTTATGGCCGAGATAATGCATATTGTTTATGGCCGAGATAATGCATATCATTTATGCCCGAGATAATGCATGTTGTTTATGGCCGAGATAATGCATATCGTTTATGCCCGAGATAATGCATATTGTTTATGGCCGAGATAATGCATATCGTTTATGCCCGAGATAATGCATATCGTTTATGCCCGAGATAATGCACATGCATATCGTTTATGCCCAAGATAATGCATATTGTTTACGGCCGAGATAATGCATATTGTTTATGCCTGAGATAATGCATATCGTTTATGTCCGAGATAATGCATATCATTTATGCCTGAGATAATGCATATCGTATATACCCAAGATAATGCATATCGTTTATGGCTGAGATAATGCATATCGTTTATGCCTGAGATAATGCATATCATTTATGCCCGAGATAATGCATATCGTTTATAGCCGAGATAATGCATATCATTTATGGCCGAGATAATGCATATCATTTATGGCCGAGATAATGCATATCGTTTATGGCCAAGATAATGCATATCGTTTATGGCTGAGATAATGCGTATTATTTATGGCTGAGATAATGCATATCGTTTATAGCCAAGATAATGCATATCTTTTATGGCCGAGATAATGCATATCGTTTATAGCCAAGATAATGCATATTGTTTATGCCTGAGATAATGCATATCATTTATGGCCAAGATAATGCATATCATTTATGGCCGAGATAATGCATATCATTTATGGCCGAGATAATGCATATCGTTTATGGCCGAGATAATGCATATCGTTTATGGCCAAGATAATGCATATTGTTTATGCCTGAGATAATGCATATCGTTTATAGCCGAGATAATGCATATCATTTATGGCCGAGATAATGCATATCGTTTACGGCTGAGATAATGCATATCGTTTATGGCTGAGATAATGCATATAGTTTATGGCCGAGATAATGCATATCGTTTATGGCTGAGATAATGCATATCATTTATGGCCGAGATAATGCATATCGTTTATGGCTGAGATAATGCGTATCATTTATGGCTGAGATAATGATAATTTTAATCATCAATAGTTTCTGGTTCAGACTTAATTGGTCTGGAACTATACTCCTGGTACTGACCAACTATTGGGTCTTTAAATAAATTCTGCTGACCAACAGATGACCAGTGGTCAAAACCTGGATAAATATCACCATGGTGATATGGGAACATATTCAGCCTGGCCAAGGTGCTGAAAGATGGAAGATTTGCAATGGCCCTGTCTCTAGTGTGTGTGGAATAATGCTTCTTCAGATTGCCTCCATCTGCAAAACCACGACCACAAACGGAACATTTGTACGGCTTTTCTCCACTGTGAGTTCGCAGATGTTTTTTCAAGTCATTGGAAGCAGCAAATGCTTTCTCACACTGGTTACACTTATGTGGCCGTAAACCAAGGTGGGTCTTCAGATGCTGCTTACAGTTTCCCCTTGTCGATAACAGCTTGCCGCAAATGGGACACATATGTGCTTCTCTACTTCCTGGCCCAGACTCTGAGCTTTTCACAACCTTGATCGAGTCTGCTTGCTGCTCCAACATAGTTCGGTTCACCTCTGTGTCATATGACCTTTCTGTGATCATATTAATTTCAATACTGTCATCAGGCAAAATGACTTGGGACTGCAACACACTCTCCTGTTCTTTTACCATGTGACTCACATTTCTATCTGAATCCCCATACGAGAGTGTCCTGCTTCTTTCTGAACAGTTCTTTTCATTAAAAGCACTTGATCCTGAAGAGTTAGACTTTGGCACAGCAATATTTTGCCTGTCCAGTGTGGAAGAACTCACCGGGAAAGGCTGGTCAAAAGATCTTTCAGCAACAATCTTTTGAGTCGACAAATCCAATCCTTCATTTGAAACTGTGTGATCTGAATTATAGGATAAAGGATGCTTGTATCCCTGGGAAACCAAACTTTGGATATCTAATGGACAGTTTTGGTAGCTAGGTAAATTCAAATTTTGGTATGACAAATTCATCATATCCATGGAAACAGTGGCATCCTTTTCCTCTGACATACTTCTGAGTGCATCATTTAATGGTTGTGGAAGCATTTCTCTCATGAACTTGTCAAACTTGGAAACCTCAGATGACTTGCGTTTTCTTGCTCTCTGTGTTAAATTTGACTGGTTTATCGGTGTATACAGATTTCTTTGTAAGTCTGCCAACATGGTTTCATTACTTATATTGCCATCAAAGCTTATTTGGCTGGATGAGTCAGTGGATTCCACATCAACAATCATGTTACCATTTTCATGAAGTGGCTTTAATTGGTTTGAGTTTACTTCATGTCTGGTTTTATCAATATTATCTCTTCTTTTAGAATTGGCAAGATCTTTAGATGATGATTCTTCTGAATGCAATTTCTCTGCATCAATTTTATCATGTTCATCCAAAATGTTATGTGTCTTTTCATAAGTTCTCTTTTTGTCATCCATCTTTTGGAACTGTATTCCTGATTCAGGTGATGATGGCACATCACTCATGGAGTTTGTTTTTGTTCTGTGCTTGTAAAAGAATGTTCCATGTTGATGATTATTTGAAATCAAATTCCCGACTCTTTCCCCACAATCTTGCAAAACATGTAAATTTTTAGACTCTTCTCCTATACTGCCTCCAAATTTTTCACACAACAAGCTCTGTTCTCCAGAAATGCTGACTCCTTCTAAATTTGACTCTGAACCATTTAATTCCTTTTCTGTACCTGTTTTCCTTCTTTGCTGTTCTTTCAAGACAACTGACTCAGTGCTCACTTTCCTCATATCAACAATGTGTGAGTCAGTCCTTAACATAGTTTGTCTATCTGAGTCAACATACTCACTGACTGGTTTAAAACTGAAGGAGTCAGTGGGTCTTTCTGAATCATCCAATGTTATATGAATACTTGAATCACTTGGGTCTATATTTTTATGACTACAAGACTCATTAACAACTCTGGTGCTGACTATCCTGTTTCTTGATCCTCCATTTCTAATGGATTTATTATTTTCATCCATACTAGACTGGTTCTCATGTGGAATCGAGCAGGAGGAATCGTTTGAGTATACCTCTGAAATTTAAAAAAAATTGTTAAAATCAAAACTTGTCTAAGTGAAGATCAAACACTGAAAGAACAACACACATCACTGCAGATACTTTACCAAAACCAGCCATGCAAAATAGTTTTTGATAATGCATCAAAATCAGCCATGGAAAAATGTTTTCAAAAATATATCAAAACCAGCCATGGAAAATTGTTTTCTCCCGTGTATCTAAACCAGCCAAGAAAAATTGTTTTTGATAATGTACCAAAATCAGCCATGGATAATTGTTTCTGCTAGCCTGAATGCCAAGTTTCACACATGTGAAGTAGGTCAGATAGTGGTTGTTTATATTGACATGTGAGTTTGAGATAGGATTGACTGTGATTTCATATATTATGTTGATATTACTCATTTACTGTTAACAGTAGTTACAATTCCTGAAAAAAAAGGGGTTGATATATGAAATGGATGACTTTGATCTATTTGCATATTTACCTTGCAAAACATTCTTGCATGGTTGAATTTTATGATTACTTATATGGTTGAGTTTTATGATTACTTGCATGGTTGAGTTTATGATCATGGTTGTGTCATGATCACATTGCATGGTTGAGTTTTATGACCACATTGCATGGTTGAGTTTTATGATCACTTGTATGGTTGAGTTTATGATCACTTTGTATGGTTGTTTCATGATCATGTTGCATGGTTGAGTTTTATGATCACTTGTATGGTTGTTTCATGATCACACTGCATGGCTGAGTTTTATGACCACACTGCATGGTTGAGTTTTATGATCACTTGCATGGTTGAGTTTATGACCACATTGTATGGTTGAGTTTATCATCACTTGCATGGTTGAGTTTTATGATCACTTGCATGGTTGAGTTCATGATCACTTGCATGATTGAGTTTATGATCAATTGCCTGGTTGAGTTTTGTGATCACATTGCATTGTTGAGTTTTATGATCACATTGGATGGTTGAGTTTTATGATCACTTTCATGGTTGAGTTTATGATCACATTGTATGGTTGATTTTTATGGTCACATTGCATGGTTGAGTTATATGATCACATTGCATAATTGAGTTTATGATCACACTGTATGGTTGAGTTTATGATCACTTGCATGGTTGAGTTCATGATCACATGGTTGTGTTTATTATCATTTGCATGATTGAGTTTTGCAATCACATTGCATGGTTGAGTTTATGATCACATTGTATGGTTGAGTTTTATGGTCACATTGCATGGTTGAGTTTTATGATCACACTGCATGGTTGAGTTTTATGATCACATTGCAAAACAAAAGTTGTTCAATAGTGTCTCTGTTTTGAAAAGTTGATTATTCAATGAAGTCTGAAAGGATATGATTTCACCTGATTGCCATCCATTGGTCCCAAAAAGGATATGATCTCACCTGGTTGCATCCATCTAAATTTGCGAATGCAATTCTCTGCCAAGAAATCTGGGTTGTTAGGATGCTTTGTGAAAAAATGTCCTCTTGTGCTTTTGATAAGTGATGAAAACAGTTGCCTGAAGGTTTATTTATTTTGGTTTATGGTTTATATCTGAACTCATATCTGATAACAGATTAGCAACATTTGTATAAAATTGAAAGGCCTGTATACCAAGCTACTTTTTATGAAAATTTAGTTAAAATTCAGTTAAAGAGTTTTTGAGAAGCTGTTTACAAGTCTTTCTATTTTTATGGTTAAGGCAACTACATTGGATGGTAGAATAGCATCATCTTGTCAAATTCTGATAATCAGTTTTAGAGAAAAAGGTCTTTAAAAGGTTCTTTTATGTATGATGGGAGATAGGCACCATTTCATGCCAAATTTTGTCAAATTTTGTTTAGTACTTTTGAGAAGAAGTTGTCTATAGCTATTTCTATTCTTAGTAACAGTGACCATATTAGAGGGCAGTTTAGACTCATTTGTAAGAAAAATGTAAAGGCCATCATGTAAGGATGTTTTCTGTCAAATTAGGTCAAATTCTGTTGTGCAGTCATAGAGGAGCTACTTAAAAATGTTTATCTATTTGTTGCAGTGATGTGAATATTTGATGAGAGGTTGGTGCCATTTTAACAAAGTAAACGGCCTTCTCTCCAGTTTGGTTAAATTGTGTTGTGTCCTTCTTGAGAAGAAATTGTTTCAAGATTTTTTCTATTTTTAGTAACTGCTGTCATATTGGAAGGTAGATAAACACTAGAAAACAGAAAGGCCTTGAGGTACAATGCCTTCTGTAAATTTTTTCATATTCTGTCAAGTGTTTTTTAAGAAGTCATTCATTTTTGTTCATAAAAAGTTAGAAACACAAATAGTGACAGAAGACATATGTTGCACACTGCACACCAGATGCAAAAGAACCACAATATGGTCAGAGGAGTTAAGGCAGAGCAGTTACTTTACTACTTTACTTTCTTACTGAAGATAACTAACTATAAATTGAACATATATTCTGGACCTACCTCTGCCCTACTTGTATCAAAACACAACTTTTTTAAAATTAAACAATATGCTACTTGCAGAGTGGCATTTTACCATCAGACTGTTGTTGCTGTCGATTTAATGCCAATTTTCAGTACATGTTAGGATATTCATGGCAGCCATTATATCTGGTGGAGGAAGAACCACCAACCCACAGGAAGCTAGTGGCAAGTTTTCTCACATGCCCCATTGGCTGAGCCAGAGACTCAAACCCATGAGGACAGAAGTCAATGATCTGTGAAGGCGACCACACATGTCCCTGGGGCCCGACCTGACTGAATTAAGTATAAAAATTCCCTTGAAACTGGGAAAGTGGTAAAAGCCTGTCCTTCTTAATTTTATCCTGAAAATTTCAACTACTAACTAAATCAACGATGAATAATTTGATCACATAAATTTACTCCCAACCTTCCTGCATCACACCCCTACAGCAGAGTCTACAGTCAAAAAAGGTGTACAAATCTTCTGAAAAATAGTGCAAGTCACTGACTGGCCAATAGGTACATCTTTTGATGATAAACATAACACGTATAAAATTTCAAAGCAATCAACAAGATTTTGTAATTACATCTAGCTCAACAAAAGCTACATCTTTTCACAAAAATTGCAAAAGCACTGTGATTTGTCAATGTGAACATCTTCAAATCATGACCACTACATATATTCTAAGTAAAAAGGCCAGTAACAAACAAAAATAGCAGGAACACAATTATTTCTTGATATGAATATCTTTTGATGCAGATCGTAACATTTTTCAAATTTTATGCCAATCAACTGAAATCTGTGACGTTGCTTTCACAAGATTCTGCCAAACATACATCTAGCTGCAAGTCTGAAATGGACATTAGCTGTAACAAACTCGGCAATGAAAAGTGATCGGAAAATATCTGCATCTTCAGATGATGGTCATAATATGTACCAAAGTGATCAGAAAATATGTGCATCTTCAGATGATGGTCATAATATGTACCAAAGTGATCTGACAATATCTGCATCTTCAGATGATGGCCATAATATGTACCAAAGTGATCTGACAATATCTGCATCTTCAGATGATGGCCATAATATGTACCAAAGTGATCAGAAAACATCTGCATCTTCAGATGATGGCCATAATATGTACCAAAGTGATCAGAAAATATGTGCATCTTCAGATGATGGTCATAATATGTACCAAAGTGATCTGACAATATCTGCATCTTCAGATGATGGCCATAATATGTACCAAAGTGATCGGAAAATATGTGTATCTTCAGATGATGGCCATAATATGTAGCAAGTTTCACAATGACATCAAACACTCTGAGATCAGTTGTGTTCAAAAGATTCAGCTAAAAGACAAAAAGGGCAATAACTCTTGCATAAATGATTTCATAATATGTGCATCATCATATGATGACTAATCCATCAAAAACTGCAGGATTAATTGCACTAACAAGACTGTGCTGGACAGAAAGACAGGGGTGGTCTGATAAATGGACAGAAAGACACAGGGGTGGGCTGATAAATGGACAGAAAGACATAGGGGTGGGCTGATAAATGGACAGAACGACACACAGGTAGGCTGATAGATGGACAAATTCAAGGTTAGATATTTACATGTCAATCCCCACCCCCATACAGGCATTTAATTAATAGCCTAATAGAAGGCCACTAAAAAGACAGCTGCTTTTCAGGAGAAATTGTGCAGTATGTGGAAATCTTTATACAAAAATGACAGGTTTATACTGGGCTATTTTCAGGATACAGATAATTGCTTGTAAAATATATTTAAAGTACCATTAATTTAATATGATTTAAGCACCAGCATAAAAATAGGAAAGCAGAATGATATTTTTCGCTGTTGGTCTCTCAGTCAGTATCAATCATTCATGTCAAATGCTAAACATGAGAGATATTTTTATTCAAGATTTCAATTTGTTAACCTTTACAACTTTAACTTTTACTGAACTTTATTTCATATTAACTGAACAATGAAGTTTACTAATTTATCTCTTGTACTCATAACTGCTAAGAAGATGGCATGGGATGGGGAAAAATGGGACCCAGAGATGACCACCTTCTTGGTTGGATGGGGCCACTCACTGATTTCTCATACATTATGTACATATTTTATTTATAACTTTTTCAGGTAAAGTAAAAAAATGAAAAGTAAAAAAATTAATCATCATTTTTAGGCAACAAATGTTTGCCAAATTTTGATATGGAAAAGAGTTAACTGCACCAAAAATGAAAGTACACAATCTGTTTTGAGGGTAGTTAGTGTTATGCAATTACCAGTCTTAAACAGATATATTTTCAAATTCCTATAAATCACTTTACAGTAGAAATAAAGCTCTCTATAGCAGAAATAAACCATTCTACAGTAGAAATAAACCATTCTACAGTAGAAATAAACGTCCACTGGCCTTTAGAGGCCACATTTCTCGCTTCCCAGAGATTATTGCTTTTGACAGGTTTGACCGTAATTATAAATTTGATGACTGACACTGTAAGAAAACTTAATATTGTGAAAAACTGCAGGGAATAAATCATTTTTAAATGTGTTCAAACCTTGAACTGAAACTAGGGACTGCAAGGAGCAAAGCAAGTTTGATACCCTCGCAATTCAGCCCCTTTCCACACAGCTTAATAACATCCTTGGGACCCAACCTATTCTTGGTTTTTACAGGTTTTCAATTTATTTAAGGTTTCACAGATGTGAAAAAATGTGGTTTTGTCTAAGTGACAAGAGAGAGAGAGAGAGAATGAACATCAGTGCATGTGTGTAAGAGCACACAAAATTAGGAAAGTTTTTTTTTTTTTTTAAATATTTAATGAAAAATTATGGTAGCTGAGTAACATATGTTTCTTCTGAAAATCACATCCTGCCAAACGAACAAAAACAGTACCGGTAGATCCAAATAACAATACAGTCCTCACCTCATCACTAATGAATAAGATACTTTTTTCGTTTTTATTCTAAGTTCATTAGAATTAAGAATGATACTCAAAAGTATTAAAAAACTATGTATAATTCTTTATGTCCATGGTTCGAGAGCCTGGACAGAGGGAGACTTGGAAAGGTGGCACAGAACATACATTCTCTTCATCACATTCATTGCTTGCATCATCAGCAAAATCATTTCACAAAACCAAGACACATATTCACTCTTTCAGTCATTGGAACAATCCTCAATATGCACATTATTGCAAAATGATAAAAATATATCATAATTCATGACCCAGTCTAGCCAAGGGAATATTTTCTTAATTGTCATTCTCACTGTCTGCATTAGCAGGGAAGTGGGCAAGTTCAAAACACTTCACGATTGTGCCATGGCAACTTATACACAAGTATGTAATGATGACAACCTAAATACAACTATGTAATCATGGCAACTTAAATACAAGTATGTAATTATGGCAACTTAAATACAAGTATGTAATTATGGCAAGTTAAATATGTGTATGTCATCATGGCAACTTAAATACATGTATGTAATCATGGCAACTTAAATACATGTATGTAATGATATTTCTCCACTAAAATCAATTGAGTGAATCTGACATTTCGAGTATTTTTTTGTTGGCATCTGTCAGAAAAACTTTAAAATTGAGACCAATATCTGGTTAATAAAACATTCGTATTCAATTTTAAAAAACAGACAAAAATTGTTATACTGATCACATATACAAATGAAGGGCATCAATAACAATTAGATCATAAGAAGAGAAACATAAACTTTCCTAAATGGCTTACCTACATGCATTTAGTTATGAATGATTTACTTTAAATGGGTTACCTACAGGCATTTAGTTATGAATGATTTACTTTAAATGGGTTACCTACAGGCATTTAGTTATGAATGATTTACTTTAAATGGGTTACCTACAGGCATTTAGTTATGAATGATTTACTTTAAATGGGTTACCTACATGCATTTAGTTATGAATGATTTACTTTAAATGGGTTACCTACAGGCATTTAGTTATGAATGATTTACTTTAAATGGGTTACCTACAGGCATTTAGTTATGAATGATTTACTTTAAATGGGTTACCTACAGGCATTTAGTTATGAATGATTTACTTTAAATGGGTTACCTACAGGCATTTAGTTATGAATGATTTACTTTAAATGGGTTACCTACATGCATTTAGTTATGAATGATTTACTTTAAATGGGTTACCTACAGGCATTTAGTTATGAATGATTTACTTTAAATGGGTTACCTACAGGCATTTAGTTATGATTAATTTGCCTTGAAAGCTGGCTGTTGTTCATTATGCAATGACTTCAGATTAGCCTATTGTCAGCCCTAATCTGTATCAGTTTGCAGGTCAAGTATTGTTTTAACTTACATGCCCTTGGGACATTTTCTGGGTATCGTCTCAGAGATACCCCACTACAGTACTTGCTAACCATAATTAACTGTTTCACAATGTGTCAGGAATAGAGCAGCTTTTTATATATTTAAATTTGAAAGGGGTTTAGGTTTAATGGGAAAAAATATTGATATAAAAATTAATTCTTTCATTTTCTAGAAAATGTTTTTTGAGGAAAAATAATTTACTAGCTACTTGAATGTTTAGTTTAATTAATAATCAGATTATCATATAAAGAAATCAACTTTTAATTTTCTACTGTGATACAATGTAAACTACTGGATACAATGTAAACTACTGGATACAATGTAATCTACTATTGGATACTATTTTACTTTCTTTTAAATTATAGAGATTAATGTCTATCTGTCCGTTTATCATGTCTATTTCAATAGACACTGGCGTACACCCTTTATCATGTCTATTTCAATAGACATACTGGTGTACACCCTTTATCATGTCTATTTCAATAGACATACTGGCGTACACCCTTTTCATGTCTATTTCAATAGACATACTGGTGTACACCTTTTATCATATCTATTTCAATAGACATACTGGTGTACACCCTTTATCATGTCTATTTCAGCAGACATACTGGTGTACACCCTTTATCATGTCTATTTCAATAGACATACTGGTGTACACCCTATATCATGTCTATTTCAGCAGACATACTGGCGTACACCCTTTATCATGTCTATTTCAATAGACATACTGGTGTACACCCTTTATCATGTCTATTTCAATAGACATACTGGTGTACACCCTTTATCATGTCTGTTTCAATATACATAGTTTACACCCTTTATCATATCTATTTCAACAGACATACTGGTGTACACCCTTTATCATGTCTATTTCAACAGACATACCATTGTACACCCTTTATCATGTCTATTTCAACAGACATACCAGTTTTCACCCTTTAATTCCATAACGAAATCATAATACTTTTTGACAGGCTTTAGTGTCTTTTCTGTCAGTTTCCAGCAATTTCAAACTTTCTATGTTGTATCACTCCATCAACGTAATTCCAAGATGAAATTCATGCGTTGTTCCAACTGGCAGCTGGAAGTGAACCACACATGACTACACACAGTAAGCCTACCTGAAAGAGAGTCATCTATTTTCTACACAATTTCCCATTTGAAAAAAAGCTTGCCTTAGAAATAATTCCACAAAAACACTTTATTTCTTTATTGTTAATTATAAAAGGCCACTGATGTAGAGACAGACAAATCTGACACAGACTGATAATTATGCATTCCAAGGTCAAAGTGACAAACCAGTTCTACCACATACATTATAGTGGGCTTTGTTTCACAGACTTACACAATTTAACCATTTTGTGCAAACAAATTGTGTTTTACATTTTCACTAAGTATATAAACTGACTGCACATCAAGGAAAGTAACAACTGCAAAAGGTGACATATTTTTCAATATCAGCAACACCAACATTAAGTTCACACAGTCAGAACGAAACCTCGGTGTCACTCTTGACAGTACTCTCTCATTGCATCAACGTGTCATGAACATATGCAAGGCTGCATATCTTGAGCTGAGATGAATCAGCTCCATTCGCAAGTATCTTTCAGTTGATGCCACTAAAACACTTGTGTGTTCCTTAGTACTTTCAAGACTGGACTATTGTAACTCAATTCTGTCTGGTTCGTCTCAATATCTACATCAGAAACTTCAAAAAGTTCAAAATAAGCTGCTCGGATCATCCTTAGAGTACCACGATCAGAGCACGCCCCTCCCCTGCTCTGTACCCTACACTGGCTATCCATACGATCCAGAATTAAACACAAAATTTGTTCTCTGTGCTACGTTTCACTGACGGGCTCCAGTCCAACATACCTATCAGACCTAACCCATGTGTACTCACTAGCAAGATGCTTACGCTCCTCTTCTGACACTCGTATTCTCATTATTCCCACTATGAAAATGAAATCATATGGACAATGCTCTTTTGCATACCAGGGCCCAGCAACGTGGAACTAATTGCCCACTGAACTTAGACACAAAGACACAGTGATCTCATTCAAGAGCGCTCTTAAAACTCACCCATTTCAACTGTAAGAACAGACTTAAAGACCTAATAATGTATCCTTGCCTTAAATATTTACAACATATTTTCTGTTTCTACTTTCGTGGTGTTTGTTTTTATTTTTGTAATCATATTATTATATATGTTGTTTTTTTTTAAGTGTTGTCAAATGTTGTAAAGCGCTTAGAGCTTCTAAAGATTAGGCGCTATACAAAGTCCTCATTATTATTATTATTATTATTATTTTTATGGAGTTTATTTTTGCAATCTCACTCTTAGTCAAGTACATTGCAAACAAATCTACACCCTAAAAAACCCATAATGTGATAAACTGTATGCAGCTTACCGAGTCTTTAAAACTTATTCTGGCTCTGTCGGTATTCTGACACTTACAATAAACTTATGGACTACGGTCACAATTATTACTTCTAGTTCAGTACCAACGAATGTAGTTCCAGTCCATTTTCAGAGCATTATTTTCCTTTCATTTTGGTGGTGTTACAAAAGTTGAATTTAGGCATTCTTAGTAGTGATTTAAAGGTGATTGTTTATTCTTTAAAGCATTATAGTGTTGTTGTCTGTGTGTATTCAGTGACTGTGCACAATGAGTAACGAGACATTGATGCTGATCCTAAGTAAAGTCTGTGACCCATTGCACAGTGCTTTCTTTACAGTCCAGCCTCTTAAAAAAGTGCTGGATAACCTATGACAAGAACTTCACTGTGAGTTCATCCTTGAAGGTATTTTAGATTAACATGATTTATTAGAATTGGACATGCTGAGGAGTTCAGAACTAATAAACAAATGTAGAGACTATATAGGCAAAATAATTGTGATTCAAGTCCATACCATACCATTAATGCTGACTCATCACCATACCATTAATGCTGACTCATCATATGATAAAAACTGAACAATACTGGTCTTCTAACAAGGCTGGTACATCCACAGATATCACACACAACTGGCCTGACAACCATAAAACACTTGAGCTTGGGTTGGAGGTTGGGTTTTACCATCAGCTAATCAGAAAAGTTGTAACAAAAGTAAAATTCTGTCTTAGTTGTGGGATAATATAAACTATGTAAAACTCATGTCACTTCATGATGTGATTATTAACATGAAGGTCAAGAAAGGTCATGTTAAGCCCATACTGAAAGTACAGCTGAAAACCACATGACTTTGACTCAAGGTCAAAAGATTAAGTAAATATGTTGCAGAATGAATTTTTAGTTTTATAATTCAGCTAACAATTTTCATGTGGGGTGTCTGTAAAAATATAAAGAAATGAAAACCTTTTAAGAAAAGAAGTATCAGAAATTTTCAATGGCTGTGACCTTGAACCCCAGATCAAACTAGCAAATGCACATGTTACAAAATGGATTGTTCTAGCTCATAATTATTCCTACCAAATATGAATAAAATCTATCATAGAGTCTAGGAAATATAAGCAAATGAACGAAACTTTAACCAAAACACAAACACAAATTTTATGACTGACTTTGAGCCCAAGGTCATGGTGGGAGTGTGCCATGGAATGAATTGCCATAGCTTATGTAAAAACTTTAACTAAAACTGTAAATAGAACTTAGTTTGATACTGATTCATATCAAGCAGAGTATGATAAGAACCTAAGATATATACAAATGAAAATCTTCAACAAAACGTTTGCCACAGCCACCGCTTTACACTAACATGGGCTTGGCAAAAATTTAGACAGTCCAGACTTTGGGAAATGTCAACTTATGATCTTGACCTTTGACTAATCTGACATCTAAGCACCATAATTTCTCATATGCTATATCTAATGATATTTAAGTGAATCCAAGAGCACTGAGAAGAATGGAGTCAGAAAAACACCATCTTGATCAAACAACTATTTCTAGAAAGAACTTAAAAAACCATGAAAAATATTGTGACTTTGCAATTGCTATTTCTCACTCTAGTCTTTCCTATTTTTGTGTAATACTGTTTGCCCATGTGAAAAAGTCATTTGATACACACCTACATCACATTAAGGCACCTGCCTACACCGTAGATCAGTGGTTCTTAACCTTTTTGGGCAGCAACCCAGATTAGACTGGTAGTGTTAGCCTCACAACCCATTAAACACTAAAAGAACCACTTGGGAAAAAAAATTCTAATCATTATGTTTGATCTTGGCGACCCACTCAAAACACCATGGCGATCCAGTTTGGGGTTTGGACCAATGGGTCAAGAACTACTGCTATATATGATGTCATTTTGTTTATCAATCCTTATTTACAAGAAATAAATGCTATAAGCCAATCTTTTTTATGCCCTTTATCATCTGTAAAACATTTCAGAAAAAATATACTCTATTTCTAAACCAATACTAATAAGGATGTTTCACCAGCTTTAATTTTTCCAACATTATTACCTCTTGTGAAATGAAACAAAATAACCCCAAGATATACACTGGTGTGGATCAGGGAAATCCTATCCTCAAAATCTAAATCAAGAGAGCAGCAAACTCTTGGTCCTACCTAAAAGTTCTACCACTCAAATGGGATTTCTCTATCCTTACTTTTACCTACAGTTTCTACTCCTCATATGGGATTTCACTACCTTTGTTCCTACTTACAAATTCTACCCCTTAAAAGGGATTTCCCTATCCTTGTTCCTACTTACAAATTCTACCTCTCAAATGGGATTTCCCTATCTTTGCTCCTAACTACAAATTCTTCCCCTAAAAATGATTTTCCTATCCTAAACCAGTGCATATGGTAGAATCTACAAGTTTTATGTTCTGCGCAATATTAAATATTATATAAAACGCTTTAAAAAGAGAAGGCAGTGAGAGAATTAGAGAAAATGGGTATCTTGGGAAGTCCACTTAGCAATCTTGGGAAGTCCACTTAGCAATCTTGGGAAGTCCACTTAGCAATCTTGGGAAGTCCACTTAGCAATCTTGGGAAGTCCACTTAGCAATCTTGGGAAGTCCACTTAGCAATCTTGGGAAGTCCACTTAGCAATCTTGGGAAGTCCACTTAGCAATCTTGGGAAGTCCACTTAGCAATCTTGGGAAGTCCACTTAGCAATCAAATAATTTTTATAAATACAATTTTGTGAAAAAATGTAAATTCTTAAGAAAGCATGATATATGGATCACGTTACAGAATTGCCCTTATCAAGTCTTGTACCAACCTATTATCCTAAGGCAAAATACTTGAACACATTCCTACAGTATCTTTCTTTGTTAAATGTCTACGAACATGTTTGTGATAGTTTCCATTATCACTGAATGGCTTTCCACAGAACTGACATTTGTATGGGAACTCCCCTGTGTGTATTCTGGCATGCCTTTTTACATCCTGAGGGTAGATAAATCTTTTTGGACAAATTGGACACTTATAGGGCCGTGAATCGCCATGCAATTTCAAGTGCTTAGCTTTCTCATTTTTACCAAGGAGAACTTTCTGGCATACATTACATGTGTACATCTCTAAACTTTCATGTGGCATTCGCTGCATGATAGGTTGTCCTGCTTTCAAAGTTGTACATGGGTGTTCAGATACCTCACTCACTAAACCATCTACATCCCTTTGTTTGGCATGACTTGATACCTGCATCATTATCCTTGCATCAGACCGAGCACAAGATTGACTTGACATCACATTTATTTTCGAGCTATTACAATTCAGCCTGTCTGTTGAATCATTACTGTAGCTGAATTTCTTTGCCACAGGCGAACTGTCATCTGAGTCTGAATCTGTTACAATTGTGCATTCCAGTTCTGTACTGCCGTCGATGCTGGCAGACAAATCTGTATCAGGTTGCAGAAAGTCTGTTTGTAACGGTGAGTTATATGATGCAGGTGGTCCTGACATTTTCATTTCTTTCATTTCTTTGTACACGGTTTCTATTGTGTGAGATAAGAGTATGGGGTTATTTCTTTGTAAGAGGTTATCACCCATCGGCAAAGAACTCAGACTGGTCATAAATGAACCACCATGTTCCTGATTCATTTTCAACAAGGTCTTTCCACCACTGACTTTAACTGATGATCTGTTAGACATTTCTTCTGCCCCTAAAGATCGATCAGATGAAATCTGGTCTGCATTATCCATCAAGGAGCCTCCAAATACTGCATTTGGCTTGGAAGCTTTAGACAGTGGAATAATATTTCCTGATAAATCAAAAAGCACTGTCTTTGAAGTGCTATGTTCATCTGAACTTCCACCTGAACTCAGAGTGCCTCTGCTGCTGGCTGAGGGTTTGGCTTTTTCTGCTGCTGTTGAAGTGATTCTATTGCGGTTTTCATTGGCAGAAGACTGCCTGCCTTGCCAAAGCAATACCCCAGATTCTAGGTGATGATGTGTTGGGTAGGGCACTAAGATGTTTCCACAAGCATTTCTTGTTTCTTGAAGATCCAATGGGATGTTGGCATCTCTCATTTGTAGCAAGTTTTGGTTATGTAGTTTGCTGCTTTTGGCCACTGACCTTTGTCTCTTTGATTCAGATTCAGAATTTGCCCTCCTGATCTTTCTTTTCCAAGATGGCTTAAGACCAGGTTTACATAACTGCTTTTTATAGCTCAGACCTTGGTCTCTACAGGACAAAAATGGAGTTGATTTCTGAAAATCTGAAACTACATCTGGATTTTTATCTGATACTTGACCATCTGGTGTTTTAAGAACTAGGTTCCCAATTTCTGTCCATACATCAGACTCAGAACTGTCTGTCATCAGGATTTCTGGTTCCATCTTTATCACAATATTTGGGTCTGGTTCGGCTTCTCCTCTAACATCAGTGCATTCTCCAGAATCTGAATGACAGTCTTGCTGCATGACGATGATGTCATCTGCCACTAAATACCTACCATGTCCCTTTTTTACAACTTCGTTTTCTGTAAGCAAATTACTTGCTTGGTTCTTGCCAAGCATATTGTCAGCAACAAACTCTCCATCTTGAGTTTTACAGATTATTTGGTCTGTAATTTTGTGTCCATCTTGTGTTTCATGATTTTGACAATCAGCTGATATGTTCAAAAAGCCTTTATTTGAAGTAAAAGATGACCTGAGACTACAATCTTGCAATGATTCTTTGCCCAAACCTGGTGTCTCACAGATCGGACCTTTTAAATGAACAATATTTGAGAATCCTTCTAAGTGTGATTCATTAATTTTCTGAGGACTTCCTAAATTTTTCTGCATGTTGTTTTTATCTGATGGAACCAAAGACTCTATCTCTTGGTTACAGTTGTCACTGATTTCTTGGTCTGAGTCCAGTTCAGTCTTGATTATTATTGTCTGGAAGTCCCCCATGGTCCTATCTGCAAGACACCAAAGGACAAACTTGTTAGATGGTTTAGCTGCTGCACATCTCTGATCAATCAACTGTTCATCATCAACATCTAGTCTGTATTAGAACAATTATCATAATTTATGATCGAGATTGATTACCATTAACAATAAAATTTCCATGGATACGAAAGTTTCACCGACTTAATTAAGTCAACATAATCTGCAACTTGAGTACATCAAAATGATTGATGCTCTAGTGACTGAAAAGAATTACCCCGAGTCCTAGATAAGACCACATTTTCTTTTTAAATGCTGAGTGATGAAACCATCTCTGATAGTCTTGAGGAGTAAAAATATTTTCAAGATGGCCACAGGGGTAGATATATTAGATGTAAGATGTGCAACATTTTAATTTTGGACAAACCAGAGATCACAGTAAGTCTTTTGGTGAACAAGATTTTCAGGATGGCTATCATGGTGGCATAATGGATGTCAAGTCATCATTTTCTTTAGGAACACTATACACTGTAAGAAGATGTCTTATTAAACCCTATGTCAATATGACTTTCCTTTTATCAGGTGCAGCAATAACAAATTTTCAAGATGACCACCTAGGTGGCTATACTGGAGGTCAGATCAGACAGATGACAGACAATAGACAGATGACAGAAAACAGACAACACACCATCCCATCAGCACTTCCAATCAGTAGAGTTAAAACTCAGTGAATCCAATATGGAATATTTGTCAAAACATGCAAAGAAAGTGCTAATAAGCAGATTTCAAATATTTCTTGTCAACCAGAATAAACCAAATTTGCTAAATTAATGAAAGGTTTAAAATGCATATATTTAAATTATATAATCTCAAAGTGATGCAAACCAGATGTCGACCGGATAAGACCACATCTATGATTCTATCATCATAATTAAAAATAATGGGATCAGCCTTAAGTCCATTTTATTTGTTAATGTCCCACCTCGCAGCAAAAGAATAATACAAGTTAAAGGCTGTATATTTAAGTAGTTTTGATGACCCTTGCAATGGCTAGCTGTTCTTCTTTCCTTCCAAACCTTGAATTGCAAGCTTCAATTTGATGTGATTTTTTAAGATTCTGTGTAACTAGGATTCATTAAATTAAGCAGTATAAATACAAGACTATTATGACAATATCTCAAAGAACATAGTCCCCATCAAACACATCATGTGTCAATCCACCTAGACCACAATGGAAACTTACTGACATTGTAAATTAATAGGATGCTTTCTTAACTTCTTAGGACTTTAAATGTTAGGAAATACACTTGACTTGATGAAATAGGTTAAAAGAATCTTACAAGCTGCTGTAAGTGTGATATCTCAATTGTGATATATCAAATGTGATATCTGAACAATAACCTTCCAGCAGTGATATCAACTATATCTCAACTGTGATATCTCAATGGTGACATTATATCAACTAAGCTATCTCAATGGTGATATCTCAACTGTGATATCTCAATTGTGATATCTCAACAACGATATCTCAACTGTGAAATCTTACGTTTTAATTTGCCTCATTAATCTAAGCATTAAATCTGGCATTTTTCCAGAAAAGTTAAAACATGTGAAAATGACCCTATTCACAAATCTGGCTCCAAGTTGGACCCTGAAAACAACAGGCATAGTTCTATCCTTCCTACATTATCTTAAAGTTTTAAGAACCTGGTTGCCAATCAATGTACATGTATACATGTACATGTACTTCAGCATGTTCTTGCTCTTCCACAAAGAATCTTCAGGTTTCTGCAAGTGTGCTATCCAAAAAGTGATCATGATGTTACAAAGAACATTCAGGTTTCTGCAAGTGTGCTATCCAAAAAGTGATCATGATGTTACAAAGAACATTCAGGTTTCTGCAAGTGTGCTATCCAAAAAGTGATCATGATGTTACAAAGAACATTCAGGTTTCTGCAAGTGTCCTATCCAAAAAGTGATCATGATGTTACAAACAACATTCAGGTTTCTGCAAGTGTGCTATCCAAAAAGTGATCATGATGTTACAAAGAACATTCAGGTTTCTGCAAGTGTCCTATCCAAAAAGTGATCATGATGTTACAAAGAACATTCAGGTTTCTGCAAGTGTGCTATCCAAAAAGTGATCATGATGTTACAAAGAATATTCAGGTTTCTGCAAGTGTCCTATCCAAAAAGCAATCATGATGTTACAAAGAATATTCAGGTTTCTGCAAGTGTCCTATCCATAAAGTGATCATGATGTTACAAAGAACATTCAGGTTTCTGCAAGTGTCCTATCCATAAAGTGATCATGATGTTACAAAGAATATTCAGGTTTCTGCAAGTGTCCTATCCATAAAGTGATCATGATGTTACAAAGAATATTCAGGTTTCTGCAAGTGTCCTATCCATAAAGTGATCATGATGTTACAAAGAATATTCAGGTTTCTGCAAGTGTGCTATCCAAAAAGTGATCATGATGTTACAAAGAACATTCAGGTTTCTGCAAGTGTCCTATCCAAAAAGCAATCATGATGTTACAAAGAATGTTCAGGTTTCTGCAAGTGTCCTATCCATAAAGTGATCATGATGTTACAAAGAATATTCAGGTTTCTGCAAATGTCATATCCAGAAAGTGATCGTGATGTTATAAAGAATATTCAGGTTTCTGCAAGCATCCTATCCAAAAAGTGGTCATGTTACTATCTAATTTATAATGTTGTTGTTGTTGTTGTTGTTGTAGGGTTTAACGCCATTTTTCAGCACAAGATAGGCTATACATGGCGGCCAGTATAATTGGTGGAGGAAGAACCCTGGAAAACCCCGGGAAGAACCAATGACCCATGAGAAGCTACTGGCAGGCTTTCTCACGTGCCCACGTTAGCTGAGCCTGAGACTCGAACTCACGCAGACAGAGGTGAGATGGCAGTGATCCGTAATGGTGAGCGCTTTAGACCACTCGGCCACTCGGGGCCCCATCTAATTTATAAAGTTACAGCTTTGATACAACTGCAATAAACTGGTTCTTATGATATCTGTGTCACAAACATAAAGGGTAGCTTCTGCTTGATATGTATAATCTTGATTCACTTCACATAAACATGAAGTTCCTCTTAGAACCAATGCTTTTTCTTACATTTATAAATGACCTTTTTTATATTCATGAATGACATTTCTTATATTCATAAATGACTTTTATATATTCATGAATGACCTTTCTTATATTCATAAATGACCTTTCTTATATTCATAAATGACTTTTTAATTCATGAATGACCTCTTATATTCATGAATGACTTTTCTTATATTCATAAATGTCTTTTTCATATTCATGAATTACCTTTCTTATATTAATGAATGGCCTTTCATATATTCATAAATGTCTTTCATATTCATGAATGACCTTTCTTATATTCATAAATGACTTTTTCATATTCATGAATGACCTTTCTTATATTCATGAATGACCTTTCTTATATTCATAAATAACCTTTCTTATATTCATAAATGACTTTTTTATATTCATGAATGACCTCTTATATTCATGAATGACTTTTCTTATATTCATAGATGTCTTTTTCATATTCATGAATTACCTATATTAATGAATGGCCTTTCTTATATTCATCAATGTCTTTCATATTCATGAATGACCTTTCTTATATTCATAAATGGCTTTTCCATATTCATGAATGACCTTTCTTATATTCATGAATGACCTTTCTTACATTCATAAATGACTTTTCTTATATTCATGAATGACTTCTTATATTTATGAATGACTTTTCTATGCAGACTTATTTGTAGATGAGGCTTCAAGTTGTCGTGTAAATACTCTAGTGTCTGTACTGAATTCAATTTGAGAAAGACTGAGATGTGGTCAAAACGAAATTTTTTTTAATGAATCAAAACCAAAATGTAAGGTAATGGCCCCATTTAAGAAGCATTACACTTCTAAGGTCATTGTCAGTTTGATGGGAGTGAGAGACAAAAGCAATTTAAAGTGGGATAAACATGTTGACTGTCTGCAGATCCATTACAGGTAATACCTACCCAAAAAACTTAGAATTTACTATAATGCCTGTTAATTACTACTATAAGGCAATATGGGAAAAAACAATTAGCTTCAGTTAATAAGAATAAACAAGATACTGCCACAATGCATGTAAAATATTTCTGACCAAAATCATTGTTTATATACTATGAAGGTGAAACTCAAATGGAAAACATTAAAACATCAAAACTCCAATACTGATAAAATATGAAATATCTGGAAGATTTCTATAGAATGCTTTGCAGTCACTTTAAATTAGTATAATCTCTGGAAAGATTTAAGGAAAATGCCTTACATGTTTGAACCATTCTTTTGATTTTCTTAATACTTTCTGTCATTTGATCTTACATGTTTGAACAATGCTTTTGAACCATTATATTTACATTTGTATATTATTTTAACCAGGTTTGCTGGCTCAATATGCAATGGCAGATCAGAGTCTATGCATTTACCCTAATTTATTGGCTCACTATACAATAGCAGATCAGGGTCTATGTTGTTTATCTACCCCCGATTTATTGGTTCACTATGTAATGATAGATCGGGGTCTATGCCATTTTTGTACATTGATTTGTTGGTTCACTATGCAGTGACAGATCAGGATCTAAGCTATCTGACCTGACTTGCTGGCTCACTAAGCAATATTAAATCGAGATCTATGCTATTTATTTTACTGTGATTTTCAGGATCACTATGCAATGGATGATCAGGCACCATGCTATTTTACCTGATTTGCTGGTTTACCGTACAATAGCAAGTCAGGGCACTATGCTATTTTACCTGATTTGCTGGTTACCGTACAATAGCAAGTCAGGGCGCTATGCTATTTTACCTAGATTTGTGCTGGCTCACTATGCAATAGGGTCAATGCTATTTATTTTACCCTAATTTTTGCGGCTCACTGTGCAATAGGGTCAATGCTATTTATTTTACCCTAATTTTTGTGGCTCACTGTGCAATAGGGTCAATGCTCTTTATTTTACCCTAATTTTTGCAGCTCACTGTGCAATAGGGTCAATGCTATTTATTTTACCCTAATTTTTGCAGCTCAATGTGCAATAGGGTCAATGCTATTTATTTTACCTTGACTTTTGCTGGCTCAATGTGCAATAGCAGTTCAAGATTATATTGCAGATCTGATCTGTAATACATCCATTTAAAACCAACTAGATATCACAAGAAGTCTTTTAGTGAAAATCTAAATTCAGGGGAATTAACCATAACAATATTTCCATGATGGCTACTTTGGCCATTACATTGGAAGCCTGATTAGCACCATTTTCACTAAGGACCAACCAGACATTATAAAATGTTTTACTAGATAGCCACGGGATGCCATTCTCACTCAGGACCAACCAGACATTATAAAATGTTTTACTAGATAGCCAATGAACACCATTTTCACTAAGGACCAACCAGACATTATAAAATGTTTTACTAGACAACCACGGGATGCCATTCTCACTCAGGACCAACCAGACATTATAAAATGTTTTACTAGATAGCCACGGGACGCCATTTTCACTTAGGACCAACCAGACATTATAAAATGTTTACTTGATAGCCAAGGGGCACCATTTTCACTTAGGACCAACCAGACATTATAAAATGTTTTACTAGATAGCCAAGGGACACCATTTTCACATAGGACCAACCAGACATTATAAAATGTTTACTTGATAGCCAAGGGGCACCATTTTCACTTAGGACCAACCAGACACTATAAAATGTTTTACTAGATAGCCAAGGGACACCATATTCACTCAGGACCAACCAGACATTATAAAATGTTTTACTAGACAGCCAATGGATGCCATTTTCACTTAGGACCAACCAGACATTATAAAATGTTTTTAATTGATAGCCATGGGACACCATTTTCACTTAATACCAACAAGACACCGTAAGCAATTTTACCAGAGAGCCAAGGGACACCATTTTCGTTTAGGACCAACTAGATCTCATAAGAAATATTTTCATAGAAACCTCATGTTCATATGATTATGTTTCAGAAAGAGTAGCAAAATCAGTATTTTCAAGTTAGCTATGAAGATGGTCACAATGGGTTTCGGATGAGCAACATTTAGGACCAAATAGACATTATAAGAAGGTTTTAGCTTATGTCGATATGACCATCTATTCTGGAGATTTTCAAGATGGCCTCAATGACAGCCATATTATCAAAGATTCCGCCATGATTCTATCTAAAGAGAGGACTTCCCCCATTGTCACCAAAATATGGAGGGGTGGGTGTGGGGGGAAAAGGGCAGGATGAATTAAATATCCATCTCTCTTTCTTCCTGCTCCACAGTTATTGTTGTTTTGAAATAAAAATCTTCAAATGAACCCCCTCCCCCATAAGTTGCTGGATTAATGCGTCGTTTCAAAACCCTCTTTTGCAGTTTGTTGCCTCATGGGGCATATGCATCCTAGCCTAGCCAGCTTGAGCAAGTTAGGAAACTTCTTTAAGATTGTTTTTAAAAATTATTCAGTTAACAGGTTCTTGTCTCTTGGATATCTC